>JAGFNQ010001722.1:21091-54637 GCA_024364735.1 Boesenbergia rotunda
CATATATTTTGCATCAATATCAGAAGTATCACCATTTCTTAAAGTGTTTTCAAGATTCACAAAAGAACTCATCAATTCATCATCATCCAATGAAACTAATTTTGTTGGGGCAATCAGGCCGAGTATGATCTGGAGGATCATGGATTTTGATGTGCGTGTCAATATGGTTAAGTTAGGATTTTATTGTGTTCTAATATGTGTATATGAGTGTGCAGATTTGCAGGTACACATAGACTTGGTTGGATGTCTTCAGGTGAAGGGTGGCATGGAGGCAAGCTGTGGGCTTGTGTACGCATCCGAGGGACCATGAACAAAGTAGGTACGATGAGCCTGTTGAGGCAATCTGTGGTCCGGTGTGACCATGAGTTTTGATGTTTGGGCAAAGGGTTTAAGTTAGGTTTCCCTTGTGTTCTAATATGTGTATGGTGAGTGTACAAGTTGTGCAGGTTTACACATATTGACGTGGCGGGACGGCCTCAGTATGGTGAAGGGTGACATGGAGACAAGACGCGGGCTTGTATGCACACCTGAGGGACTATGGAGAGCAGGAACGATGAGCTGAGGGGCACAGACTTCGAGGCATGCGTGAAGGATGGCATGGAGGCAAGCTGGAGGCTTGCGTGCATCCGAGGGACGGGAGCCGAAGATGAAGAGGGTGCGAAGGCAATAGTCGAGGCTGCTGATGAGGAGTCAGTCGAGTCGTGAGGGTACGAGTGTTGTGTGATTGTACTCAGGAAATCCTAGGATTCGAGTGCTGAGAGAAGTGTACTCGGGAAGGGAAACCCTAGGTGTGTGAGTGGGGCAGTCGACTGATAAAACTCATAGAAAGGGAGTCGACCCTGGACCAGTCGACTGCCCCAGGGGCAGTCGACTGGTGGCACTCAGAATTCGAACATTGGGTGTTAACGATCGAATTTGAGTGGGGGCAGTCGACTGGTGGCAGCCAAACAGAAGGTAAGTCCTATTTAAGAGGGCTTCATTTTGGCCGGGATCCCTGACGAGTTTGGTCTTGGTTAAAGGCCAAACAGTAGTCTTGGTTCTCAGGTGTTGTCGAAGTGTTGTGGCGAGGTTTCTCCACACACAAGGAGTGACAAGGCTAGCCGGAGGTTATCCGGGGAGTAATCCACCGACGGATTCTTGGATTAGTCACCCTTAGAGGTGGATACCAAGTAAATCCCTTTTGTTAGCATTGTTTACATTATTAGTTTTTGTTTTATTGTATATTCTGCTTGCACAACTAACCGTGTAGGTAGAAAGAGTTAGAAAATTGCTATTCACCCCCCCCCCTCTATCAACCGGCATCGATCTAACAAGTGGTATCAGAGCGAAGGGCCGCTTGTGATTGGAATAACCGCCAAGAAGAGCAAAAGCTAGAGGGAAGAACAATGGAAGACAAATTTGGGGATGACATCTACACTCCGCCTCCCTACGATCATGAAGATTATGACTTTTGGAGGGCAAGAATCGAGACATGGTTCGGAATGGAGTGGGATCTTAGGATTGCGCTTGAAGAGCCCTTCAAGATTCCAAAGGATAAGCACGAAAAGAAGTTTAGGCCTAGATATTGGAATCAAGAACAAGAAGAACAATCAAAGGCAAATGAAAAGGTAATTAGTATTTTAGGAAACATTTTGCCTAACAATGTATTAAGTGGTGTAGGAAAATTTCAAAATGCACATGAGCTATGGACCAAGTTGGTAGAATATCATACGAATCCTACACAAGCCCGAGAGCACAAAGAGAAAAGTCAAATAGGTCAAGAAGAAGACAAAGAAAAGGAAGTATCAATTTCTTCAAGTAAAGGGAAGGAATTAAGTGAAAGCTCATCAACCTCCTCAAGAGAAGAAGAGGAAGTATCAAGTTCAAAAATTGAGGGGGAGGAGAGACCCTCATCAATACCGGAATAAGAGGAAGCGTCCACTTCATCCAAGGTTGAAGAAGAAGTCAACCTAGCCTCCACCTCCACCAAAGTAAAGAAAAAGGACCATATTATATGCTTTGGTTGCAACGAAAAGGGACACTACAAAGATAAGTGTCCAAAGGGTAAGAAAAAGGAGGTACACTCTAAACCCATTTCAAGTTCCTTTAAATCTAACGTGGGTTATAGGATTGGAGAAGCCCAAGAAAGGGAAAAGAAAACTAGATGCTTCACGTGTGGTGAGCTAGGACACTACCACACGAAGTGCCCAAAGAAAAGTGAAATCAAGAAAATGAAACATCTAAGAAGATGCGAGAAAGAAGAAAGGAAGAGAAGAAGCTCACAACAAGGAGGAACTACAAGGGTAAGGGAGGTAATTTCTAACCCTAAATTAAAATGCAATTCAAATGTTAGTTCCTCTATGCATGTTAAAAATAGTGCAAATTATTCATCCATGCATGCTAGAATCAATGAAAGATGCTTACTTGTTCCAAATTTTGGATTTAAATATAATGATAGGAATAGGACGAACAAGGTAGATCAAAACCCTAGGAAAAACATGCATCATGATAGACCTAAGATTTTTGTACCTGAGGATCAAGACATTAACCCCAAGAAGGGGAGACACATGCCTAGAAAAGTGGATAGGTCTAGAAATGTCCGAAGTGGGAATATGGACTCAAAGGTTAAAAACTTAGAAAGGGAAAATCAAGTCTTGAGGGCAAGACTTCATAAATTAGAAAAGACCCTAGAAAGATTCAAGATTGGATCTAAGGGTTTAGACATGGTGTTGGGTAGTCTAAAACCCAACTATGATAGATCAGGGTTGGGCTACCGGTCTAAGGTCTCCAATGCCACGGAAAAGAAATATGGTGGAGAAGCATATAATCATGGCAAGAAGGAGAAGCCTAAGGATGGCAAGGGGGTGTCATCAAAAGGTAAAAAGGGTGACTTAACCAAGGATAAGGTGTCCAAGGTTAAAAAGGTTAGATTTGTAGGTCAAAAATCACTGGTGGCTCACCGGTGTGGTCTAGTGTGGATTGAGTCACCTAGGAAGGTGGCTAGGGCTAAGAGCTCAAGGGGGAGCTCTAGGAGCCTTTGGGGTCCATGGTAAATGGATCTCAAGACACTGTTTCTCTAGGAAGTCTAGGTGGACTAGGAAATGTGCCAAAAAGGTTAAAAGACTTGGGTAAGTCTTAATCCTAGAGAATTGACACATTAGAAGGAGAATTATGGTGAGAAAATATGAAAAATGAGATTATAATTGAGAGAAATTGGTTTTAAAGTGTAAATGTCATATAACTTGGTGCTAGGAACGTAATGTGATTGAGTATAGGAAGAGGCATCAAGGTGAGGTCGAAATTAGAACCTTTGGACAAGGTTTCAATGATACAATTTAGAGAAATTAGAATTTCGTACCAATCTTGGGATTTGGAGTACATTTGTTTGGAAACATATTTTTCCCAAGTAGACTTAGGCTCCATAAATCTCTCCACGAAATTTCAGATTTTTTGGAGATTTGTGGAATTATTTATGCATTACTGAAATTGGGTTAAAAATTCTGAAATTCAGGTATCAGTCGACTGCCCTGGGGGCAGTCGACTGATCTTAGCCCAGAAATATTCTATGAGTTTTGGGAGTCGACTGCCCCAGGGGCAGTCGACTGATCCATTAGGGTTAGAGAAAAAGGGCATATTGGCTGATCAGAAAGTGCAAGATTGAAACCATAGGAAAGTGTCATGTTACCTTATGAGATTTTATGGTCTAAAGGTCATAAATTATTATTGGATGATAGGATATGACCTCAAATTAAAATCCTTGGTTATAATTTCATATTCTTTGAATCAAGGTTTGTCTTATGATTTAATGTTGACTTTATAAGGTCTTATTGATATCACGAAATTTAGGAAGGATTGATAAATGCTTAAGATGCATTGGATGATATTGAATGATAAGTTTTTGATGAATGAAAGGATATAGATGTTTCCCATATGTATCTAGGATTAAGAGATAAAAAGGGGGAGGCTTTTATCATATTAAGGATACATAAAAAGGAGAGTTGAAGACAATTTTATATGTCAAATGATCATGGTAATAGTTGGCAAACACATAGAATGTTGGATGAAATTCAAAATTGATACAAATTTGCCAAATTTTGACGATTTTTAGGTTTGTACCAAAAGTCAAGCACGTTTGTTATTTTTCATGGAAATATATTTTTCTAGGATAGGGTATATCCTAGCAAATGTGCTTGCAAATCTTTTAGATTTTTCCAGGTTTTCTAGGATTGTCTAGAGGGTTCTAGGGTAGAAAACTTGGGTTGTTGAGTTAGGATTAACTTGGCAAGAGAAAGGTTGTGATGTTAAGTTAGGGTATAACTTAACTTGGTGTTATAGTGTCAAGTTGGGTAAGACTTGACCTTGGTAGATTGAAAATTGGGAGAAGACATAGATTAAGGGGGAGATTGCCTCCTAGTTGCCTTAATTTTCATAAGAAATTTTTTGGGTTTTGTGTCAAACTTGAGAATGGTGATAGATAC
Source organism: Boesenbergia rotunda (assembly GCA_024364735.1). NCBI lineage: Eukaryota > Viridiplantae > Streptophyta > Magnoliopsida > Zingiberales > Zingiberaceae > Boesenbergia > Boesenbergia rotunda. The sequence goes on from JAGFNQ010001722.1 coordinate 25,549, forward strand.
ATTGTGGAATGTATTTTTTCCAAGTAGGTATAGGTACTAAAAAGTTCTCCACAAAATTTGGGAATTTTTGGAGATTTGTGGAATTTCTGGCGCATTTTCTGAATGTGGCTTGAAAAACTGAATTTTAGAGTATCAGTCGACTGCCCTGGGGGCAGTCGACTGGTCAGGGCTGATTTTTGTATCAGCAGCTGGGAAGTGGTCCAAATGATTGAAAACGAGTGATGGGGGGCTAGTACACTATGTTTAGGATCATTGGGGATTAAAAGAACCAATAATTGGGATATTATTGGGGTCTTTTTGATGTTAGGCAAAGGGGGAGAAGTGTTGGGTTTAATTTGGGAAACCAAACACGACTTTGCGGGAACCCCTAGGTTTAGGGGGAGCTGAGATTAAGGGGGATCATGGTTGCTCCATTTTTGGCGTACGGAGAAGCTTGGAGAAGGTTCTTAAAAAACCTTTGTAAGTCTAATGTAGGGAGAGCATGGGAGAAGCTTTAAAAAGCCCGTCTTGGTGAAAAATCCTAACTTGGAGGGTTAGGTGTGGAAAATTCCTAACTTGGAGGGTTAGGTGTGGAAAATTCCTAACTTTGGGAAGTTAGGTGTGGAAATTCCTAACTTAGAGGGTTAGGTGTGGAAAAGTCCTAACTTGGAGGGTTAGATGTGAAAAAGTCCTAACTTGGAGGGTTAGGTGTGGAAAAGTCCTAACTTGGAGGGTTAGGTGTGAAAAAGTCTTAACTTGGAGGGTTAGGTGTGAAAAAGTCCTAACTTGGAGGGTTAGGTGTGGGGAGCCTTGGGATAGGAACCCGTTTCAGAAAATTCCTTGTTGATGCAGTCTGGCCCGATTGTTGTTTTGGTGTTGACAACAATTTATGTTTGGTTGAGTGAAGCCAGGTGATTGAAATCTTAGTGAGTGAAGCTAGGTTGAAATCCCGGTGAATGAAGCCGGGTCGTGGTGAGTGAAGCCGGGTCCTGGTGAGTGAAGCCGGGTCCTGGTGAGTGAAGCCAGGTGATTGAAATCCTAGTGAGTGAAGCTAGGTTGAAATCCCGGTGAGTGAAGCCGGGTCCTGGTGAGTAAAGCCAGGTGATTGAAATCCTAGTGAGTGAAGCTAGGTTGAAATCCCGGTGAGTGAAGCTGGGTCCTGGTGAGTGAAGCCAGGTGATTGAAATCCTAGTGAGTGAAGCTAGGTTAAAATCCCGGTGAGTGAAGCCGGGTCCTGGTGAGTGAAGCCAGGTGAATGAAACCCTGGTGAGTGAAGCCAGGTCCTAGTGAGTGAAGCTAGGTTGAATGAAGTCCCGGTGAGTGAAGCTGGGCACGGAGTCTTGGTCCGGGGGACTGAGCACGAGTCAGAGAAGGCTAGGGAGCCCGTTCTCTTGACTTAAAGTTAAATTGGGAGTCGCTGGATCGGTCTGGTGACCGATCAGGAAGATTGGCATGAACTCCTGTTGTGGATCGGTCTGGTGACCGATCCAGAGGAGCCTGATCGGTCTGGTGACCGATCAGGGAGAGAACAGAAAGGTTTCTGTTGAGCTCCTGATCATTCTGGTGAACGATCAGGGAGAGGTCAGTAGCCTTGGGCAGAAACTCTTGATCGGTCTGCTGGACCGATCAAACTGTTAGTAGGAGCCCTAGAGCCAATTATGTGATGATTGACTAGGGGCATTTTGTATCATATTCTATTATTAATAAAGGCATGTTTGGTTATTATACTTACTTTGTATTCTGTGCCGAATGACTAAGTATAATAATATCCTTGTGTAGTAGATTTTTATCTACATTATATCGATTGGTTGAATCGATAGTGAGATAATGTAGAGAACACTGATAAGTAACATTTTATTGATTATTTTAGTTGCTAAAATCCAAATTTGATCCATATTTTACTTGCTTAATTGTGAAATTACCCTAGGTTTTAGAACTTACTTTTATTTTGGACTTAATTGTAAATCTTGATATTTTTGAAGTATTTGGCCACTAAATTTTTGATCTATTTTTGTAGGCATGAAAGGATCATGGACCTAGGGCATACTGGTTCAAACTTGAGTCGGAAGTCGACTCAGATCGAGTTATCAAGCTTCGGATTAATCTGGGTCGTCCGATTCAAAAGCGGCTAGATCTGAGCCATCTGGGACCATCTGAGGCAATCCGAGCTAGGGTTAGGGCTGATCAAGTACTGGGATCAAGATCTGAGACTTTCATCCCAATCAGAGATCATCCAACCGTTGGATCAAGCTCAGAGGGTTCTAGACTGTCCATTCAAAGATTAGGTTGATCTGGACCATCCGTTGCAAATCTGGAGGATCCGAGCTACCCCGAGGCAGATCCTAACCCCTGATCAACATCATCAAAGTTTGGGTCAGATCGGATGAAGATCAACCGTTGGATTTCCTCAAATCAATCTGAGTCGTTCATTGCTAACTACTTAATCAAAATTTCACAATAGCTCTTCCTCGTCGCGTCTTCGCCGCAACAGTGTTCTTCATCATCTTCTTCATTTTTTTGACTGTAATTTCCTTAGTTTGAAGGCGTGACCACCTCAACTTCAACCCTAGATCAAGATTTGGATCATTGGAGGAAGCTTCGGTGGAGAATTCAGCTCGAATTTGCGCCGGACAGAGCTGTTTGAGGGTTTCGACAGCTCTGTGGTCCGATCACTTGGATCTCATCCACAAGCCATTTCCGATCATCTGAGCCATTTGTAGGGGTCCTCAGGTGAGCTCAGATGATCCTCGAATCATCATCGCAATCCATTAAACTGAGATCGAAGAGTTCGGATTGGATTTCCCCAGTTGAGTGCAGTTTGAGCAGAGTCGAGATTTGAAGCTTATTTCCAGTGATTTGTGGAGCTGAAGGGGTTCTTGGCTTGCCCTTGCGTGACGAACAAGGAGGTTTTGAGCTCGGGAAGGGTTGAGGATTAGTTTCAATAGGAATTTTCAGTTCTAAAGCTGTAGTTTCATTTCTGAAATCTGTCCATTACTGAATTTTTCGTATCAGCTGTTTGAATTTGTTTCCTGAATTGTTTCAGCTTAATTTAGGTTCTAGTTCTGCAAGTAAATTAGCTAGGAATCTTGTTCAGTGATCAATTGAATTTAATTCAGTTTATTTTCTGTTTATTGCTTGCGTATCAACTCAATAGCTGCGTGCCAACTCTAGTTCTGCATTTTCAGTCCTTACTTTTGTGTTCCTGCATTTTGTTCCAAGCTTGCTTTAGTTTTACTTTATGAGTTTACCTTGCAGTTTGTTCTAGCTAAATAGCACTCGATTTAAGCCTTGCGCAGCAGTTATTGTGAATCAACTTCATGTCTGTAATCTGAATTCCATTTCTGAAATCTAAGCTCAATTCTGAAATTTGACAGATTCGGTTGTGTCAAGATTTTGTTTCTAGTGTCTTGCTTGTTCAGTCATACGTTCGGAGTCTAAATCTTTCAATTATCTCTGCATTTCCCAGCAATTACAGCTGTTCTTTCCAAGTCTGATCGATAGCTTTCTATGCTGAATTGTTAGAATTAGTTTGGCACAAAAGTTCAGCTTTGGCACAAAGGCTTCCCTTGCGTGCCAAGCTGTTTTGGGCACTGATTTGCATAAGTTTTTCACTTGTCTCTTAGTGTATGATAGTGTTTGAAGTCAATTGGTATCGTATTTAGCATCTCTGAATTTTCCCTGCATTAGTTGGCTTCCAAAACTTGTAGATAGTTTGAGTTGAGTTTGTTTTAAGTTTGATTGCTAAATTTTGTAGCTAGCATTAGTTTTAAGTTTGTTTGCTTGCGAAAACTACCATTCACTGCTTTTATTCCTTTACTTAGCGTCTGTGTTGCATTTTAACTCAGATTTGTTTTCCAAATAATGGTTGAGTTGATTTACCTTTGATCGAGTCATCACTTGCTATCGCTCGTTTAATTCATTTGTTTAGTTTTCCTTTATTTTTATTGCGATTTCATTTCAGACTGCAACCCAAAACCTAATTTTATTTGAAACCCAAAATTCACAAACGACACATAAACTCGAGCACGAATTGAACAACCTCAACTAGCCCTAGGAAAAATACGACCTGTGGCCCCTTTACTACGCTTTTATTCTTTGATTGCAAAAAGGGTTTCCAGCTTACAAATATCTAAATTTTGAGACCCACTTTCGTGACAACCTATCCCGGGTCCATCAAACACTACACTAAATTATTCCTAGTCAAGCATCAATTATTCAGGGACAATATTGATGCATGGAGACTAGCATGTAGGTCAATTGATGACTTGAGCTCACAAGTCATGGATATGTGATATCAAGTTGACACATGGGTATACGTTGGAGAATGTGTACTGAATGACCCGCCATGAGAAAGTTTCATAGATTGTCATATGAGTGTCATAGACTTTCTCATGTGACTATTGGTATGAATAGTCCTTAGACCTAAAGTCACTACGGTTCCCTACATAAGGAGTTATGTACTTTGGTATCGTCAAACGTCACCCGTAACAGGGTGGACTATAAAGGTGATCACTGGGTATGTAATGAATTATGCGGAGGGATGTGAGTGATGTAGATGGGATCTATCCCTCCCATATGACGGGAGTGATATCTGTGGGCCCCTTGATCGAGTAGGACTACTGAAACGCATGGCTATGCTCAAATGAGTCAATATGAGATATTGAGCTCATTTGTTTGAGTGAGTCTACTTGTGGAACAAGAAACACAAGATTGATTGAGGATGACACGGTCTATGCCTCATTGGTCAATCTAGATATCAAGGATAGAAGGACAAGGTCATACACTATCATAGTCATGGAGGTTTAGTCGGATCTCGACTTTTCTTGTTACTTGGGTAGCAATGATGCATTGCTAGATGCCGCTCATTTCTTATGTGTCTAAAGTGTTTAGGCGCATTGCCAACGTCACGAGAACCTATTGGGTCACACACAAAGGACACAATGCTTCGGGAAAGTTGATCGGCAGATCTAAGCCCAAGTTGGGAACTCGGGAGACCTGAGCTCGAGTTGGGAACTCGGGAGGTCAGTTCGGGGGACTCGAGTTGGGAACTCGAGAGAGACCGAGTCGGAACTCGGCAGACCAAGTCGGAGCTCGACGGATCGGGTCGGCACTCGGCAGACTAGGTCGGAGCTCGGCAGACTGGGTCGGGAGCTCGCCACTCGGGAGACTTGGTCGGGAGACCGAGTCGGAAGCCCGAGAGGCCCGGTCGGAGTTGCATGGAGGAAAGAGAAAAGTCTCTTTTCATTGGATGAAAAGATTCTTTTCTTGCATGGGAAAAGATGAAGAGCCACATGAAAAGATGTGCTCTTTATTGGTATTGATGAAGGAAGCCAAAGAGACACAAACCTCTTCATATTCATGGGATGATTATAAAAGAGGGTCTTGTGACTTTGGATGGGTCTTCTTCTCCTCTCCTTCTTCCCTTTCTTCTTCCCACCCTCATCTTCCTCCTTTGGCCGAAACCCTACTGTAGGGTTCTTGGTGTTCTGCGAGCTACCTCAAGTTGCTAGCACAACTAAGGTAGTTCTCTCGAAGTTAAGAGATTGTGTCCGTGTGGATATGAATAGAGGCACGGACACTTGAACGTGCAAGAGATCCGACGCACCTTGGATGAGTGGGATAAGCAAAGGGCACGCTCCGAAGGTATATCTTCTTTAGAAGTAGATGTAGATCAACTTTGTACGAGTTTTTCTTTCGCATGGATCGCTCGTGGGTTCTTGTTTCCGCTGCGTTTTTATGTTTTTGTGCCGGGAGAACCCAACACAAACATCGTGAGTTCCTCACTATGACCGATCAGGCTGGATCCTGATCAGTCAGGGAGTGGCCTGATCAGTCACCAGACCGATCAGGGAACACCCTGATCGGTCAGATGACCGATCAGTAGGTTCGGCCTGCTAAGATGGAAAACCCCTCAGCAAAGGGGTGGATCGGTCTGGTGATCGATCACGAGAAGTCGCGATCCCAGTTTTCTCACTGGGGACCGATCAGGCTGGAGCTTGATCGGACTGGGCCTATCCTGATCGGTCCGGTGACCGATCAGAAGTTGAACTTTAATTCAAAATACGTTGTCAGAAGTTTCTGATCGCGTCTGTTTTCTCGTCTGATACACTGCTGATGTCTTTGCGATACACTTTGCTAAGCTTCTGCTAAGTGTGCAGGTGATACAGGAGGATTCAAACATTGGAGGAGAGTCAATTGGGGACTTTCCCATGGATCAGGTTTGGATGTATTCTGTTTTCAGGTTTCAATGAACGCTGGCGCTACTGGCAACGGCTGGGAAGCTGACGAGCTGACTTGGGCTTGGCTGAAGAGAGTTCAGGGAGTCCAGAAGAGGTCAGGAGTAGCTGAGGCTGTTGCAGACGAGCTGGTGAGTAGCTGGGAGCTGCAGAGGCGCGCCTATAACTTGGGTTGTTGGGCAGAGGCTTAAGAGCTGGTGGCAAAGAAGTCTCTACAAGGATTGATCCATCTCTTTGAGTGATAACTCTGATCCTTGGAGCAACACTTGAGCATCATTTTTGGAGACATTGCAAACCTGAGTGCTTGGAAGAAGGCAGAGAGCTTGGCGAGTCCATCAGCAAGCAGACACGAAGAGCAGGGAGTTCTTGCGTGAGAGTTGTGCTGGGTGGAGCTCGGTGAAGAGTTCTTGTGTTCTTTCTGTCCTAAGTGCTCTGTAAGCTTCCTTGTGTTTCTCTGTGCTTAATTGCATCATTCTGTTGAAACGCTGTGGAGAGGTTACTCCACCAAGAAGGAGGTGTTGTTTTATCCGGATTTCCCGGGGCTTGATCTGCCCACGATCAAGGGATCGCCCACCTCACGAGCACGCCAAGGAGTAGGGGCAAGTAATCCCCGAACCTTGTACATCGCCGTGTTAGTGATTTGGTTTGCTTTTCATTTCTGCATATTTCTGTTTGTGTTGTTTGTTTCCGCTGCCGCTAACTCTAAGTGCAGAAGTTTCAAAGAGAGCGAGTGATTTGAGTGTCTGACTACATTCACCCCCCCTCTCTAGTCATCCAAGCACCAACATTCCTAACTTGGAGGGTTAGGTGTGGGATGCCTTGGGATAGGATTCATACATGTTTGCATTGCATATGCATTGGTGGTGTAAGTCCAAGGGGGAGTCTTGGCAACGTAAGTCCAAAATGATTGTTTTAGCATTGTTTATTGCTATTGACTACTATTTGGTTTCTCTAACTTAAACGTATTGCCAAACATCAAAAATGGAGAGATTGTTAAATCGGTGGTCCGGAGTGACCATGAGTTTTGATGTTTGGGCAAAGGGTTTAAGTTAGGTTTCCCTTGTGTTTTAATATGTGTATGGTGAGTGTGCAGGTTGTGCAGGTATACACATATTGACTTGGCGGGATGGCCTTGGTACGGTGAAGGGTGGCATAGAGACAAGCCGCGGGCTTGTGTGCACACCTGAGGGACTATGGAGAGCAGGGACGATGAGCTGAGGGGCGCGGACTTCAAGGTATGTGTGAAGGATGGCATTGAGGCAAGCTGGAGGCTTGCATGTATCCGAGGGACGGGAGCCAAAGATGAAGAGGGCGCGAAGGCAATAGTCGAGGCTGCTGATGAGGAGTCAGTCGAGTCGTGAGGGTACGAGTGCTGTGTGATTGTACTCGGGAAATCCTAGGGTTCGAGTGCTGAAAGAAGTATACTCGGGAAGGGAAACCCTAGGTGTGTGAGTGGGACAGTTGACTGCCATTGGGGCAGTCGACTAATAAAACTCACAGAAAGGGAGTCGACCCTGGACCAGTCGACTGCCCCAGGGGCAGTCGACTGGTGGCACTCAGAATTTGAACGTTGGGTGTCAACGGTTGAATTTGAGTGGGGGCAGTCGACTGGTGGTGGCCAAACAGAAGGTAAGTCCTATTTAAGAGGGCTTCATTTTAGCCGGGATCCCTGACGAGTTTGGTCTTGGTAAAAGGCCAAACAGTAGTCTTGGTGCTCAGGTGTTGTCGAAGTGTTGTGGTGAGGTTTCTCCACCCACAAGGAGCGACAAGGGCTAGCCGGAGGTTATCCGGGGAGTGATCCACCGACGGATTCTTGGATTAGTCACCCTTAGGGGTGGATACCAAGTAAATCTCTTTTGTTAGCATTGTTTACATTGTTAGTTTTTATTTTACTATATATTCCGCTTGCGCAACTAACTGTGTAGGTAGAAAGAGTTAGAAAATTGCTATTCACCCCCTCTCTAGCAACCGACATCGATCTAACAGAGCTGAGGGAAGCGGACTTCGAGGCATACGTGAAGGATAGCATGGAGGCAAGCCGCGGGCTTGTGTGCGTATCCGAGGGATGAGGGCCAAAGTCGAAGAGGGCTTGAAGGCGACGGATCGAGGCTGCTGGAGCAGAGACGATGAGCTGAGGGACACGGACTTCGAGGCATACGTAAAGGATGACATGGAGACAAGCCGAGAGCTTGCGTGCGCATCTGAGGGACGGGAGCCGAAGATGAAGAGGCCGTGAAGGCAACAGATCAAGACTGCTGATTGAAGAGTCAACCAGGTCGTGAGGGTCCGAGTGTGAGTGTTTGTACTCAGGAACTAAGCCAGGAGGGTTCGAGTGCCGAGAGAAATGTACTCGGGAAGGGTAACCCTAGGCTTAGGGAAGGACCAGTCGATTGCCCCTGGGGCAGTCGACTGGTAATGGCTGGAGATTCGAACGTTGGGCGCAACGTTCGAATCTAGGTGGGACCAGTCGACTGCCCCAGGGGCAGTCGATTGGTAGCGACCATTTTAGAACTCGAGCTCTATTTAAGGGAGCTCGTTTAAGGCTTTTCTTCTTGGCAAAACTTGCTTGGTCAAAGCTTGTTAGTAGTTTGTATTACTCAGGTAGTATCCAGGAGTTGTGGTGAGGTTTCTCCACCCACAAGGAGCTACTAGATCTAGCCGGAGGTGCTCCGGGGAATCATCCACCGACGGATTAGGGATCGCCCACCTTACGGGCAGCCATGGAGTAGGAGTTCTATCTCCGAACCACGTAAATAGGTGTGTTCTTTCTTCGTTAGGTTTTATTTTTATTTAGTATATTCTGCTTACGCACTAACGATTGTAGAAAGAAAACCGAAAGATGCTATTCACCCCCCCTCTAGCTTGACGATCACGATCTAACAAGTGGTATCAGAGCGAAGGTCCGCTCTCATTGGAATAACCGCCAAAAGAGCATAAGCTAGAGGAAAAGATGATGGAAGACAAGTTGGGTGATGATATCAACACTCTACCCCCGTATGATCATGAAGATTTTGACTATTGAAAGACAAGAATGAAGACTTGGCTTGGAATGGATTGGGAGTGCATGGTGGTGCTAGAAGAGCCATTCGAAATTCCAAAGGATAAGCACGGGAAGAAGCTTCGACCTAGATATTAGACCAAAGAACAACAAGTCCAATCTAAGGCAAATGAGAAGGTAATTAGTATATTAATTAACATTTTACCTAATAATGTTTTAAGTGGTGTAGGTGAGTATAAAAATGCATATGAGTTGTGGAATAAGTTGGAAGAATGTCATGAGAACCTTACACAAGCTCAAATAGTGGAAGAGCCCAAAGAGATAAGTTCTGTGGTCCAAGAAGACCAAGAGGAAAAAGAATTGTCAACCTCATCAAGTGATATGACACAATCAAGTGAAAGATCATCTACTTCCTCAAGAGAAGAAGAAGAGGTCTCCAATTCAAGAATTGAGAGGGAGGAGAGACCCACTTCCATACCAGAGCAAGAAGAAGCTACTACCTCCACCAAAGCAAGAACCAAGGACCACATCATATGCTTTCGATGCAACAAAAAAGGGTCACTACAAGGACAAGTGTCCACTAGGTAAGAAGGAGGTAAACTCTAACCCCGAGTCAATTCACTTAAGATCTAATGCGGGTTGTAGGGAAAAGAAAGAAAATAAGCACATTAGGTGTTATACTTGTAGGGAGCTAGGACATTATCACATCCAATGCCCAAGAAAAGGAGAGATCAAGAAAATGAAGCATTTAAGAAGATGAAAGAAAGAGGAAAAGAAGAGAACCTCACATCTAGGGGGAGCTACAAGGGTAAGGGACGTAATCCCTAACTTTACTTATGCTTCAAATGTCTTTATGAATGCTAGAAATAATAATGATTGCTTGCCTATGCGTACTTTTGGCTTCAAATATCATGATAGAAATAGAAACACTGTTGCATGCCAAAATACTAAAGAATCCATGGTTCTTGATCAATCTAAGGTTTTTAGACCTAAGGACTAAGGCATTAACCCTAAGAAAGGGAGACACGTGCCTAAGAAAATGGTGTTAGTGATATGAGAGAAGTGTCCTAAGGCAATCGCCTTATGATTGTAAACATTTATTTTAATAAATGATAATTCACTATTTGAGTATACATGTTTGTGTATTTGATTAAGATCTTAAACTCATCTACTGAATGTCCGCAATACAATTCACAGCATAAGAGAATTTGTGATGGGATCACAACTAGTGATTATCTTTACATGTGCAAATGTGAAGTATTGAAAATATCCCTAGTCGATGAATTGATAAAAACGGACACTATCAATTCTGTTGAGACTAGCATGAGTTATTCTCTAATCAGCTGATTCTCACTGGCTGGTGACATTGGGATGTCCGGAGATAAACATGGATGCTAGTTAAGGGAACTAGTTCATTGGAGTGACTAGCTATAAGACTTCATATGGTTATCTATAAAGATATGTCAATGAAGTTCTTACTGCGGCTTAAGTGCGATGTTCCTTTGACTTGCGGTGTTCAAGTCATCTTGGTCATGGAGACTTATACTTTAACATCTTAAGCAAGCATCTCCAAGGAGGTGTGGACCCAGGATGATTGGGTATAAGCCGAACTGCCCGAAGATTTTTGAACAGCCTACAAAGGATTCACCACTCCTTGCGAGGAGATGTATACCCAGGCCTATCGTCGGATTGTTACTCAAAACCTCTGGCCAGAGTATATCATGTTTAGAGTGCGAGTCTCTTAAATACATGAGAGTAATTAGAAATACAAAGGACGAGAAAAACACTACTTGGGCTAGGTGTGACGTAGTCAGCCTAGTGGGGACTGACACAAATAGACCGTGTCCTGAACCAAGTGGGTATAAGGTGGTGAAGGGAATGGGGCACGATTCATTAGAGCTGCTGAAGGGTGTCAGAATTACTTCTGAGGTCAACCGTTGATCTTTCGATTAATTGGGGGTCATGATGTACTACTAGGTGTCACTCATGATCGTTCTATGATTAGTTGATTATAGACGGTCAACATAAATCGAAAGTCTATTTAGTCACACGCACTACGAGTAATCCGAGGGATTTAAAATGAGTTGAAAATTGGATTTTCCGATCAAGAGAAATAAGTCGAATCTGAGTTAATCAGAGGCGCAACGGAAACTTAAAATGGCTAAGTCTTTTGAAGGCTTATTGGGCGAATTAAATGAGTTTAATTCGCGATGGAAACAGCTTGGTTTGGCCGGCCAAAGAGGGTGTCCACCCTCTTGGTTCGGCCGGCTATTAGAAGGGGATAAACCAATTTAATTGGTTTAATTAATAAAATAAATCTAGCGCGATTTGTTTTATAAATTATGGATAAATAAATTGATATATAAAGAAATTTATATAAAGAGATTTATAAAGAAATTTGTAGAAATTTATTCTTTTTTGGAAATTAAAATGAACCATGAAATGGTTTAATTTTAATTTATAAAATCAATTATGAATTGATTTATCCAAGATAAGAAAATTTTATACAAATTTTATTCCATAATTAAAAGAGAGAAAGTATTTGTTTTATTATAAAGTTAGTTATAATAAGACTTGGTTTAAACGGAATAATTCATAAGAGAATTTATAGGATAAATTTGTTATGAAAATTCCGTTAAGAGAGAGACTTGGCAAGGGAGATGCTACTATATAAAGGAACCAAAGGCAAGCCCTTAATTCCAATCAAGTGATCAAGAGATTAGAAGCATCCTCTCCCTCTTTCTCTTATTCTCTCTTCTCTCTTCCCCTTAGGGCCGGCACCCACCTTGGGACCTAGGGCCGGCGCCCCCTTTGCAAGACCTAGGGCCGGCGCAAGCTTCCTCCACCTAGGGTTGGCGCTTCCTCCTCCTAGGGCCGGCGCAAGCTTCCATCAAGAAGGAGAAGAAGAAGAAGAAGAAGAAGCGGATCGCATCTCCTTCTTTCCGGAATTTGGATTCCGATTCTTGGTGGTTAGTTTCCTTTATTCTTTCTTGATCTTCTAGTTGTGTCTTCGGAGAATCTAGTAGTTCTCATCGACACAAAACTCGTGGCTTTGCGAAGTCATCCCGAAGAGAACTCGGCGTGGACGCGAATAGAGGCGGAGCTTCCAAGGGACGCTACGGTTGGATCTCGTCCCTTACTTCGAGTTACGAGAGGTACTTAGTAAATTAGTTTACTTTTCCACAATGTTTTAATTTATGATTATGTCAACACATCATAATGTTGCATGCTAGATACGTGGTTAAAATAATTTAGGAAATTATTTTATGCTAATTCTTCCGCTGCACGTAAAAATTTAAAATTTTACGAACCCGTATCCTTGTCGACATGCACCCGGTCCCAACAGTGGTATCAAAGCCGGTTAGTGTTCGATATAATCATATAATTGTTTTGCGGAAAACTTTGTCATAATCTCAATTTCAGAAAAATTTTCAATTATGGAAACTTTCCAATTATAATAAATTTTAGATTTAGGAATTTCAAAGTTTGGAAATCCTCATGAAATTTCGCAAACGTTTGAAATTTCCTAGTTTCTGAAATTTTATAATAATTGTGAAAACTTCCCATCTTTGGAAACTTTCCAATCTTGGAAATTTTCTATTTTAGAAATTTTTCAACTTTGGAAATATGTAAGTTTTCTTTGTACCAGAAACTTACAATTATTCTGAAAACCTATTATGAAATCTCGCAATTTTGGGCACTTTCTTTTGAGAAAGTCTAGAGAAATTTATGGATAATTAGTTGACAATTTTAAATTTGAATTGGTTTTTAAATTGACAACAAAATTCTTTATTTTGGATTGAGCCTCGGGGAGCCGTCCAATTTATAGTTAGTTGTTGTAATTTAATTTCCCAATTTTAAATGAAATTGTCATGTTTAATTTGGTTGCGCTTCCGAAGCGGACCAAATTGGATTTACGACAAATTACTTTTCTTTGGGTATCTGAGCCTCGGGGAGCCACCCTTAGAAAACGATTTGTTGTAATTAATTAAATCCATGAATAAAATATGTTTTAAGAGGTGATGCTCTTACATATTGTTGTCTCCAAAATTAATTAGGAAAATAGTTTCCTATAGAGTTTCTTAAATGAGATTTTCATGAAAATAATATGTGGTTGAATTAAGGGAATTGTCTCTTAATTTAACAAGTTTTGATTTAGAGAAATCAAAGTCTTGAACATATTATTTTCGAAATTGATTATAACAATTTAGGAAATTGTTTCCCAAAACAATTCCTTCAATAAAGTATGAAATTAGAATTAGGAAATCCGATTCCTAATTCAATTAATGAGACTTGATAACTTAAGTCACATACATACTTTATTAAGGAAATCGTTAGTCATGACATGATTATATGTCATGAATGTGCTTAGAAAAGATGAGACCCAAAACCCCTTACAAAATATTAAGGCCAACACCTTCCATTAATATGGTTAGAATCGGAGTTTTGTTTCTCGTTTGGGTTGATGGACACATCCATGCCCGGCTTGAACCTCAACATGTTCAAACCATGGAATTAGTTTATGAATAATATAGTTGGAGTCAGAGGTCAATCCTTAGTTTCGGTTGTTGGACACATCCAAGCCTGACTAAACGGTTGAATGAGCTCCAACCATATTAAAACTATTTCTTGATTAATGGGTTAGCCTTAAGCTTGGAGCATCGATTTGTTGTGCCACAGCCAAGGTCGATGCAAAGAGAGGTGCAGTTGGGTGCTATGTATAATGTTGCATACTTGTTAATGAGTTAACTACCCAATGATTTATGCAAACATTCAATTAGTTGATAGCATAAAGTGATAGTTACATATATGTGATATGTAATCGGTATAATTACCTACCTTCATAGCTAAGAATAACTTGATGGCCACAGCCATGGTTGTTCTTATCTATGGTTGGATATCAACCTATTTGGAGATGTTCCTACGATCTCCCGAATTGATAAAAAGGGTTATTCAATTCGAAAAATAAATAGGATTTTATTAATGTATGTTGATGCATTCTTTATCATTCTTCTCATATAAGCTCAATTTGTATTTCTAGGATAATCACTCGATCATGTCTTCTCTGAATTTGCGTTCCATTTTGGACACCAATAAACTGACTGGGCCAAACTTCATGGACTAGCTTCGAAACCTGAGGATAGTCCTCAAGGCAGAGAAGCTTGCTTATGTCCTTGAAGATCAACTTCCCAACCGTCCTCCTGAAAACGCAACTCCAGACCAGTTTCCTGAGTTGCTCAACCTGCTGAAGACTGTAGAGCCTTCTGTAAAGCAGGATCAGAAGACGATATTGTTAGTTGGTTCCTCAAAGAAAGGTTCTAAGAGGAAGGTCAAAGAACAGAATAAGGGAAAGAAGAAAAAGGCCAAAAAGACTGAAAAGACACCAAAAGTCACTTGCCATCACTGTGGCAAGGAGGGCCACTGGCGAAGAAACTGCAAGGTTTATCTTGAGTCCTTGAAGAAGAAGGCATCCGATGCCCCATCCTCTTCATGTATCTTCGTTATTGAATGTCACTCTATTTCCTCAAATACCTGGGTACTTGATACTCGGTGCAGCTCACATATATGTAATGACATACAGGGGCTAAGGAATAGAAGAAGACTCGTCAAAGGAGAAGTGAATTTACGAGTTGGAAATGGAGCAAAGATTGCTGTTGTTGCCATCGGAACATATTTGCTAAAGCTCCCCACTGGACGTGTCTTAGAATTGGATAATTGTTATTTTGTTCCTTCGTTAATAAAGAACATTGTATCTATTTCATGTTTGAATAAAAAGGGTTATCATTTAACTTTTAGTAACAATTGTTGTTACATAACTTTAAATGGCGTTCTTTATGGGAATGGAACTTTGTGCAATGGTATCTACACGTTAGATTTATCCAATGACGTTTTCAATATCGAAGTTAGCAACAAACGTGCTCGAATAGATAATCGAATAGACTCCTACACTTGGCATTGCCGTCTTGGCCATGTAAGTAAGAAACGCATGATCGAATTACACCGATGTGGAATTCTGGAATCATTTGAACCCGATTCATTTGATACATACGAATCATGCTTAAAAGGCAAGATGACCAAATTACCCTTTCCTGGAAAAGGTAATCCAGTGGGAGAATTGCTTGGTCTAATACATACTGATGTATGTGGACCAATGTCAACTCTTGCACAAGGAGGCTATAGCTACTTCATCACCTTTATCGATGATCACTCACGATTCGGGTATGTGTTCTTGATGAAACACAAATCTGAAGCTTTTGAGAAATTCAAAGAGTTCAGAAATGAATACAACAAATCGTTTTCCTAATTAATTTTGGAGACAACAATATTCTTGAGAAAATCTCATTTAAGAAACTCTATAGGAAACCATTTTCCTAATTAATTTTGGAGACAACAATATGTAAGAGCATCACCTCTTAAAACATATTTGATTCATGGATTTAATTAATTACAACAAATCGTTTTCTAAGGGTGGCTCCCCGAGGCTCAGATACCCAAAGAAAAGTAATTTGTCGTAAATCCAATTTGGTCCGCTTCGGAAGCGCAACCAAATTAAACATGACAATTTCATTTAAAATTGGGAAATTAAATTACAACAACTAACTTTAAATTGGACGGTAATCATCTTAATTTTGGAAAAGGTAATCATCTTTTGAGAAATCCTTATCAATTGTCAATGTTTTCTTTAATCTCACTTGTAGTTCAACAAAAGCTCTCAAATTCGTGAGGTGTTCAACACTATTTTCATGTTATTCAAGTTTGTCACATAAATGTTTACAATCATTAACTCCTTCTCTTGCTAAATTACTTTTGGTATGCATTACTTTAAACAACTTACAACAAATACAAAATACTTTGTCTAACTCTTTCGAGTACACTAACCATTTTTGATCATGAGTCTCACCATTTGGTAACATTTGAACATAATAAGTATGAGCAAAGTGTCGAGATTCTTTATCTAAAGGAAACTCGAGAATATCTTCTCTTTTAGGACCTCTTTCCACAAGTAAATCTCTCATATTTGTATCAAGATTATCCCAAACTCTTGGATCAAATATATTCAAATCATATCTAAGTGTTGAACATTGATATTGGTTTGTAGGCTCATCATTACAACAATTATCAATATCTTTAGTTTTGTGAATTTCAATTTTATCCAAATATTTAAAATATGTATCATCTTTGTTTTCATTTTCTATAAATTTCTCATTCTCATCACTTTTGTTTCTCATATATTCTTCATTTTCATCATTCTTATTTTCAACAAAATCTACATTTGCATTTGATTCATTAGTTAAAATTTGAACTAAGCTTTCTATTCTGCTATGAGATTCTTTACTAAAATATTTATTCAATGAACCTCTTAAACATTGGGCTATCTCCTCTTCTTTTTTCTTTTTTTTGTCTTTTTGGATATCCAGAGAATTGTTTCATGATGATAGATAATTATGAACAATAAGCAATAAACAAAGAACAATAAAACCTGATATGAAGAATTTTTCTTCGATTTGAAATCCACTTATATAAGACATTACACAGATATCCTACAAGTTTATAAAAAATACAACAATTCAATTATGTCTTAGAGCAAACCAATAAGAAAGTTCTTGTATTTCACAAAAAAAAATCATAAGATGAGACAAAAAAATAAGCATACATGAGAAGACATGTATGAACAGCAATTTCACTAATTATTCCAAGCAATTTCACTAATTATTCAAACTGAGAAGACATGTCTAACTAATAATAGGGTAATTTACTAAAACATTTGCTTTCTATTTGGTTTCACCAAATCACACCCTAGTAATGAAATTTACCAAATAGTACCTTTCACTAACCCCTTCCATTCCTCTAAAAAAAAAAGTCATTGGTATTGAGGCACTAAAAAAGAAGAAAAGAAAATTTATGTTCTAATATTGTCCTGAAAGTTCTACACCAGAATTTGCAACTGAAAAAACAGGAACAAACTTGGACTAACCTGATCTACTTCGTATATTGGTATTGTTCAATTTGTAGCTATTAGCCAACATAAATGAATCAGAAAATAAATAGTATTTAAAGTGTTACGGATTAAAAAAAATGATACAACATAAAAGATATAGGTGAGTGAAGACGAAAGAATAATCCTTAATGAAAAAATATATAGCTATAAAAATCATGTATTTTTAACGTGTTCTAATTGATGCAGTTTTTCTAATGAAAAAAATGATACAACATAAAAGATGCAGTTTTTCTAATTGAAAAAAATGATGAAATATCTATTTATCTTCTAGCACAACGTATTCTCAACTTTCCTAGAAATATAGAAGATCACCCAACCATAAGGTCTTACGGGCAACTGGGCAAGAAAAAGATTAGATACATGACATGATGACAAGTCTCTGATTATTGAAGAAGAATCAAAGAAAAAAAATCCTAAAAGAAACCGAGAAAGAAATTTCTAATAAAACTCTAGATCTGTCGCAAAAACTAAAACAGTAAGTTGATTGATTCCGACGAACCCAACTGGATCATCAATTTAATAACGATCCGATCACATGTCAACACAATACCAAGGAAACCAACAGATAATCGAGCAAGACGAAGATACAACATCTGATCACTCACCAGATCGACCGTTTCGTTCTTGATCGCGTCTGTCTGAGAGAGACTGAGACTAGGGAGGACTTGTCTTGTCGTCGCCAAGACTTGTAGTAGGCGCAGCGAGGAAGGGAAGGCACGGCGAGGGACTTCGGCGAGCATGCCGAGGAGAATCAGAGGGTGAGAGGCAGCGCACGCTAGGGTTTTCAACGAGATTGAGAGTCGAGAGGTTCGAGCGTTAGGAATTAGACGGAAAAGGAGAAAAAATTTATTAGAGCCACATGGGATTCCGAATCGACGTTGAGGAATTAGAGAGGGAGAGATACATATATAATATTATATTATATTATATATATATATATATATATAATGGGCCCCTAATAATTTTGGGCCCTGGGCAGGTGCCCTGGTTGCCCTGGCCCAAGGGCGGCTCTGCATGTGTACTATTAAAAGATATATAATATTTGTGTTGTTTTTTTGCTTCTTGTAAATTTCTAAACGATTCATGAAATGGGATGATAATAGATTTATATGGATGATTATAGGGAGTGTTCCGGAAGGACGACGTCGATGGTCAGTCATCGAGGTTCAACCTACGTGGATGCTGACGGGAGGGGAAGAACTCTGCGCCCTGCGAGATCAACACAAGCGTTAGGGTAACACGCCGGAGGTTGTCTGGCGGAGCCCACTCCGACGCTCAAGTCAGTGCATCGATGGAGAATAATAGAAGGCAGAAAAATGTATAAGTAGTAGAGATTGCGTGACCCCCTTACCAGAGGGGTTGGACTACCTTTTATACCTGTGGCGGCTGTCTTGGCGCGTCCCCATGATCTATGTCACGCCCTCTCCTTTGGCGGTTACTGGATAGCCTTTGAAATGGTCTACGTCGTCATTACGTGTTTCGACTCATTGCGTGATTTAAGGATCATGATATCTCCGCGATAGTAGGGATGCTTATTCGTAGATCCGCGATGGAAGGGATGCTTATTTGTAGATCCACGATGGAAGGGGGACCGTTATTTAAGGTCAAAGGCAGCTTAGGCTCCACTTCCCCGAGATGATCTCGGGGCCTTCTGGCCCAGGTGATCGCAGGCCCTCCACTTCACCGAGGTGATCTCGGGACCCGATTTTTTGGGGTGATCCCGAGAAGAGTTTTCTGATCTGATCTTCCAAAGCGTGTTTCCCGATGGGGGCCCTGGAGGCTCCTCTTCTCGAGAGTATCCCAAGAAAGGGAGTCGCTTAGACTCGTCACGTTTTGCCACGCAGCTTCTTCATCCCACGTGCCCGCCACGGGCGACTCAACCCCATCAGGGAGCAACAACTACATACTACGTGGCATTGCATCGGAACCTTAGGAGCGTGATTGAGAAGTATTTTGATGATTGCAATGAGGAGGATACGAGTAATTAATCACACCAATTAAGACAAAGAACTAGCAAGAAAGTTTTGGGATTTAAACGAGAAGATGGTTAAAGCCAATGAGTAAAGTGTTGGATACAATCATATAAGTGAATGGAAAGGAAAGTGGAGAGTAAAGATATTTCATTGTGAATGGTATTTTAGTCCCACGTTGAGAGTTTCAAAGTATATTGATTGCTTTAAATTATCTCACAAGCATGTTAGTTGTGAATAAATACATGGGGAGAGGTTCTCTCTCACGCGTGGGTGCGCAGGGGAGGGTGCAAATCTAAGGCCCGGATTTGTATTGAACCAAATTGACTCGTGTGCGTGCATGACCTGCACACGTTGAATGCCGGACCAGTCGAGGCAAAATTTGTCCAAATGAATAAACCGGATACATTAACTGTTGATTAATGCAAAATCTGGATAAGCCCTATATAAAAAGGCTGTGACCGAGAATAGAAGATATAGGTAGAGCAACAATTGTCTTCCACCTCATTCCCCAAGTCTCCGTGTGTTCCCCGCTCGGCGGATTACCCGTGATAGCAATCGGGTACTTCTTCAGTTCACCACGAGTAACCAGTGCTTCGTTGTCCATGGTCTTGTCGTTGTATCTTGGAAAATAGACGCCCATTGTAACCTCAAAGCACAGTCGGAGGAGGACAAATCTGTTTCAAGAAAATTACATTACGCAGACCTCAGCAACTCTTCCTCTCTGGGTCAGGAAATTTAGTTCGGGGAAACCGGTTCGAGAAGTTCGGTTCAGAAAATTCTACTCTAGAATTCCAACTCGGGCGTTTGTATTCTGCATACAAGGTAGTTCGGGCCACTCAATAGCTCAGTTGAAATTATTTTAAAATTTTAATACATTTTTAAAAGTTTCGACAATATCTCCTACATAAAGAACATTCAAGGCAAAAGGATAAGTAGCATCTACCAATATCCTTTAAGCTCATGCAATAAGATGTAGTCGAGAGGAGTAGTTTTGAGTATCTCCCAATACATTTTCTTAGTCCGCGAGTAATTATATTTGTTATAGAAGTGCAAGGATGATAATGTGTATGTTGTTTATTTAATAATATATTTAGTTTTCATTCATCTTCAATTTGCGTTTGATATTTAAATATAACAGTTTAAAATGATTACATAACTATTGCCTATCGTGCTAAAAAACAATAATTTTTTAATATTATGAAATTGTTATTTTTGGTATTAAAAGATAACAATGTAAAATCTTTATGACATTGTTATTTTTTATATTAAAAGATAATGACTTAAAATAGTTATCATTAAGCTCACTTTTAACTACTAACTATAATAATTTTAAATGACAAAGATAACAGATGTTAATCTATTGTCTTTTAGCATTTTGTTGTAGTGCATGTAGGCATGAACATTATTTATAATTTATTATTTTAGTAGATACTAAAAATAATAAATTTATTATTTTAATATTAGAATTAATTATATTATTAATTAATTTAAAAATATTAAAAGTTAATATAAATCAAGATTAAATATAGACTTATTTATTTAATAATTTGATTGTTATATTATTAAATTGTCATTCATTTCTTGTTTCAATTTAATAAATGGGTAAGAATATTTATTTCTTGTTATATTATTGAAAAATTTCGGTTGAGAAAGGTTTCTTTAAATTGACTTGTAGTTTAGGATACGTTTCTTATAAAAAAAGGCATATAAAGTTCTTTCCTTAAAATGCGTGTCATTAAATCGATTACATTCAATTGAATCAAATGTTTTTCGGTTAAGAAAGTGTCTCGATTTTTGAAATTAAAGGATAATTCACAATTTTTTTTTATTTTTATTTTTGGCTTCCAGAGGCTTGTATCTATCAGATTATATTGGATTTGTGATTTAGGGGGCGTTTGGTAAGCGGGTTTAGAAGATGGGAATGAAAATGAAATAGATTTCATTCTCATTGATGATGCTTGGTATACGGGAATCGAAATCAACATAAGGATATGATATCCTTGATTTCATAACCTACCCCCCACTAAGTTATCATTAAATTCATACACCTCTCAATCAAACTCATTATCATTTCCATTGTTAAATTTATACCAAGCGCCCCTTTAGTATATGTGGATATCGTTAAAACAGTTACATATGAAATTATCATTTATTTATGATATATTCATATTTATCAACGACTATGAGATATATTTTATTTCATGTTATTTTATTTAAAAATTATATATACCATGAAACATCAATCTGTGTTTAATGAAAAAAAAATTATGATTATTTATATATATTCCATGCCACTACGCTCCCATGCTGATGCTAGCAGTGTAATTTGTCCGGAATGAAATTCGAATCCTCATTGCTTAAGAAGTTCGTTGCATTACTTATTATACTACAATAGGTGATACGCACATCTTAAGCACTCTACAATGTCGGATTCATAATTATTTATAGAGAGATAAATCAAAAAATTAAATAGATCATCATATATGGAGATATTTCTCTTGGCTTTATAAGGAATCAACCATTGCTCCATGTTGCCACTCTACCGTAGGTTAATTAACTCAACCAAGTCCTAGGAGTGTCTCATCGCTCACTATAACACCAAAGCCCTAGAACATTTAATTTGTTATTTATCTATCAATTATGGTAAGATGGTTAGTGTATAAGGCCATGTTATCATAAGGTTTTGAGTCAAATCCTAGTGCAACTAAATATATGCTCTCTCTTATAGATGTGTTAGTCACTATCCTGACCAGTAATTTTTAAAATTTATCTCTTCTGTATTATTTTTAGGATGAATTAAGGAAGGCGCTAAGACGAACATATGCTCTATCCATAAAGCTCCTAAAGTTTATTTTTATTTACAAGTTGTGCAAATAGTAATTATTTAAGATAAATTAGGTCATAATTTGTTATCAAAATAACAAGTAGAATTTGATATTATCATTTGCAAAATCATTATTTAATCCTGTGATCTAAAAGTATCAAATTGCTATCATTTATAATTGTCTTTTGTAATGAAATCGAAATAAAATTGTTGTGATCACTCAGAATCACTTAGAATCAGTGGCGTAACTAAAATTTTGACTAAGGAGGGGCAAAGCGACGGCGCCAACGAAGACAATTGTGACACTGACATAGACCTGCCCTAGGGCCGGTCTCTGGCCTGAGCTCATAACCAGGTCAACAAATCGATTACCCAATTATCTAGTTTGAACTGTAACCAATCTAACTAGGAGGTCTATTTTAACCGGAACTGTCGATTTAGACCAGTTCAATTGATATTTAGTTTTTACTTTATTTTTAATGATATTTTTTTAATGATGAAATATGTTTAAAAAAATGATATTACTAGATTTTAAACCTGAGGCGCTTAGGTAAGAAACTAATCTCTTATCTACCTAAAATATAACATATTGACATTAATTCATTATTCAATGCCTAATTAATAGTTTTATTTTTATATAAAAATAATATATAAAATAAAAATATCTGAGAGTAAATAATAATAATTTATTAATTATTAGTTAACTAAAAGAGTTGTTTAATTAATTTATAAATTTTTAATTTTTAAAAAATAATGATAATTTAACCGTTCCGAATCATGACAAATCACGACCGACAGTTTTGAATCGTGAATCATAACTATCTTGGACAATTAAAGTTAAGTGTTGATCTTTCAGGAACCGTTGAACCCACGATTCTGAACAGTTGAACCGTCAATTCCGAACATGGGTCAGGTCTACACTAGCCGCAAAGGACGGTATGGATGAAGAGAAAGAAATCAAGTAAGAAAACTTTCTCAATCAAAAAGTATTTCTCGTGGAGCATCGGCATTGGCCAAGTGACGATTGCGGCACTAGCGGCAAACGACGAAGATGCTAGCATCAATTGATGTGCGGTGATAACGACATGGGTGACAATGGCAGTCACGCGGTAGAAAATTTTGAGGGCTAAATTAGCTGCTTTTTACCAAATGGCGCACCTGAGAATTGATAGTTACCAAAAGGCATACCAGGGTTTCATTTTTACCAAAGGGCGCATCGATTTGAGTGAACTTCCTCTTATTCCCCTCCCGCCAAGTATTGTCTTTCTCTTTTTCTTTCTCAGTAACGAATCCCGAGATATCTGAACCTACTTTTTCAGACTTTTCATTTTAAAATAATATATTATGGGAATCGGCTAAAAATGTAAGGTAAAGAAAGAAAAAATATTTCAGTTAAAAGAAACATCTCTTCCAACCTGATTTTAAAAATATAAAGAGATGATTTTTTATATTTGATTAATATAAATTAATATATTAAACAATATTTAATAAATATATTAATATATAAAAAAACCTATCAAAATATGTGATTTCAGATTCAAACATAGGGTCTGAAGTCACCCTAGGAGGGCCTGAAGTCAAATGACTTCAGGTCCTGCGTACATTCAAAAAAAATTTCATTTTAAAAATATTTTTTATAATGTTTAATCATGATTTATTAAATTATTTATTTATAGGATAATCTTTTATGTTGCAAACTTCTAATGATTATAAATTATGTTGCAATAGGAGTTTTTTTAGGTCTATCAGTGGGTTTTCACCAAAACTCACTGATGGACCTAGGATATTTAGATTTCTCAAAACCCAATATTAATAGTTAGAGTTGAGCTAGAAGATGGTATTTTTGGTGTCCAAACTTCTAATCATTATAAATTATGTTGCAATAGGAGTTTTTTATGTCTATCAGTGGATTTTCACTAAAACTCACTGATGGACCTAGGATATTTAGATTTCTCAAAACCCAATATCAATAGTTAGAATTGAGCTAGGAGATAGTATTTTTGGTGTCCAAACTTCTAATGATTATAAATTATATTGCAATAGGAGTTTTTTATGTCTATCAGTGAGTTTTCACTAAAACTCACTGATAGACTTAGGATATTTGGATTTCTCAAAACCCAATATCAATAGTTAGATTTGAGCTAGGAGATGGTATTTTTGGTGTCCAAACTTCTAATAATTATAAATTATGTTGCAATAGGAGTTTTCTAGGATGAATCAGTGAGTTTCGGTGAAAAGATAATTTTTTATATTTGATTAATACAAATTAATATATTAAATAATATTTAATAAATATATTAATATATAAAAAAACCTATCAAAACAAGTGATTTCAGATTCAAACGCAGGGTCTGAAGTCACCCTAGGAGGGTCAGAAGTCATTTGATTTCAGGCCCTAGCGTGCGCTCAAAATTTTTGACATCATAATTACCTTCTCCTAGCTCAACCCAACCTACTGATATCAAGTATTAAGAAATTCAAATATCGTAGGTCCATCAGTGAGTTTTGGCGAAATTTCAGGCCTTATTTCAGGGCCTCTTTGGGCATGAAATTTTTCATTTCAGGTCCTCTTTGTGCCTGAATATTTTTATTGGTACTAAGTTTGTAGTTGTAGAGATGACCAAAATTTTAGTGAGTAAAATATATGAAAATGACCAAAAAATTTGTAGTAGTATAGATGTATAAATATGACTGCATCTTTCTGTGCCAACTGATACAGTTAGAGAACATAACTGAAAATTATTGGTACTAAGTTTGCACATCAAAAATAACATCTCCTAGGTAAATTCTAAATAAAGATATCAAGTATGGAGAAATCCAAGTATCCTAGGTCCATTAGTGAGTTTTCACCGAAACCCACTGATTCATCCTAGAAAACTCTTATTACAACATAATTTATAATCATTAGAAGTTTGGACATCAAAAATACCATCTCCTAGCTCAAATCTAACTATTGATATTGGGTTTTGAGAAATCCAAATATCCTAAGTCGATCAGTGGGTTTTAGTAAAAACCCACTGAGACCTAAAAACTCCTATTGCAATATAATTTATAATCATTAGAAGTTTGGGCACCAAAAATACCATCTTCTGACTCAATTCTAACTATTGATATTGGGTTTTGAGAAATCCAAATATACTAGATCCATCAGTGAGTTTTGGTGAAAACCCATTGATAGACCTAAAAAACTCCTATTGCAACATAATTTATAATTATTAGAAGTTTGCAACATAAAAGATTACCCTATAAATAATTAATTTAATAAATCAGGATTAAATATTATAAAAAATATTTTTAAAATGAAAACATTTTTAATGCACGCAGGGCCTGAAGTCATCTGACTTCATGCTCACGCAGGGACTTCAGGGACTTCAGGCCCTGCTTGGGCCTGAAGTGGGCCTGAAGTCATCTGACTTCAGGCCCACACAGGGACTTCAGGCCCTGCGTTTGAATCTGAAATTACGTGTTTAGATAGATTTTTTTATATATTAATATATTTATTAAATATTATTTAATATATTAATTTATATTAATCAAATATAAAAAATTATCTCTTTATATTTTTGAAATCATCTTGGAAGAGATGTTTCTTTTAACTGAAATATTTTTTCCCTTATGTTTTTTAGCCAATTCCCATAATATATTATTTTAAAATGAAAAATCTGAAAAAACATGTTCAGATATCTCAGGATTTATTACTGAGAAAGAGAAAGATAATACTTGGCGGGAAGGGTATAAGAGGAAGTTCACTAAAATCGATGCGCCCTTTGATAAAAATAAAATCCTGGTACGTCTTTTAATAAATATTAATTTTCAAATGTCTCCTTTGGTAAAAAGCCATAAAATTAGAATTGGAGAAAGAATATGAAATGAATCAGAGAAAAACAGAAAAACGGAGAGGTAAAAAACCTCGGATTAGAGGTGGTAGAAGAAAATCGGACCGAGGAGAAAAAAATTTGAACCACGAAGGAAAAAGTTCGACTAAAAGGTTTTTAATTAGATTTTTAAAAAAATGTTTAGAAAATTCTTTTTAAATTTCTTTTTGCCCACCGTATTAATATTTTTCCAAATTTCAAACGAATAATCAAGAGAATCAAAGGTTTTAAGGTTTAGTTTTCTCCTATTTCTTTTCTTCCACCTAATTAATATTCTTCCACTATATATATTTTTTCCCGAATTTTAAAAGTTTTTCCCTATATTTTTTCCGATGCTTAAAATCAAGAGAATTTATCCGATTTCATGTTACAAATGATTCTATATATTTTTTTTATTAAACGTTTTTTTGATGATTTTTAAATTATCTTGTAATTTTTTCCGAAAATCTCCAAGTCCGAAACGTTAGATTCTATAATTTTTTATTCGACAATTTACCAAAGGGCGCACTTGAGAATAGGTAATTATCAAAAGGCGTACCATAGTTTCATTATTACCAAAAGGCGTATTCATTTTAGTGAACTTCCTTTTATACCCATTCCGTCAAAAATAATCTTTCTCTTTCTCTTTCTCTTTGTTAGTAACAAATCCCGAGGCAACTGAATCTACTTTTTCAGATTTATCATTTTAAAATAATATATTTATAAATCAGATAAAAAACGTATGGCAAAGAAAGAAAAATTATTTCCATTAACAGAAAACTCTCTTCCAACATGATTTTAAAAATCTAAAGTGATGATTTTATATATTTGATTAATATAAATTAATATATTAAATAATATTTAATAAATATATTAATATATAAAAAAATTAAAAATTAAAAAGAACTCAAATTTTTTAATTATAAATCCAGCGTGATTTCAGGTCCAGCTTGGGCCTGAAATATTTAGCGTGGGCCTAAAATAAAAGCGTGGGCCTGAAACAAAAGATTTCAGGCCCTGCGTCAACCTGAAATCATGTGTTATGATAGGGTTTTTTACGTAGGCTTGAAACGTAAAAAAACATCTCTTTATATTTTTGAAATCGCAATCAAAATCACAGAGAAAGACTACCTTACGTAAGACATTCTAATTAATATAAAACGAACATTATATTAAAAACGAACTTTTATATATATATATATATATATATATATATATATATATAATATATCGATTTTTATATACAATGAAAAAGCAACTTCAACTTCAACAACAATGCCTGAAATCAGTTGATTCAGGCCCTGCATGATTATATAAAATTAATAAATATAAGAAAATAATTAATAGAGATAATAATATATATTGATCAACAAAATTAAAAATATAAGGATGATTTACTAAAACAAGCTATGATTCTACATTATTGTTGTATCGTTCTGTGACAATTGATACAGTATGAGAACATAAGTGGGTTTTGATGAAAACTCACTGATAGACCTAAAAAACTCCTATTGCAACATAATTTATAATCATTAGAAAAATACCATCTCCTAAGGTGTCCAAACCTCTAATCTTGATGTATCACCATTGTTATAGGAGTAGTTTAGGTATATCAGTGAGTTTTGAGCAAAACTCACTGATAGACTTACCATATCTGGATTCTGAAAACCCTATATCAGTAGACAGGGTTGAGCTAGGAGATGATATTTTTGGTGTCCAAACCTCTAATCTTGCTATCTCACCAAGGCTATAGGAGTAGTTTCGGTATATCAGTGAGTTTTGAGCAAAACTCACTGATGGACCTACCATATCTGAAATTCTGAAAACCTTATATCAGTAGACAGGGATGAACTAGGAGTTGATATTTTTGGTGTCCAAACCTCTAATCTTGATGTATCACCAATGTTATAGAAGTAGTTTAGGTATATCAGTGAGTTTTGAGCAAAACTCACTGATGGACCTACCATATCTAGAATTCTGAAAACCCTATATCAGTAGACAGGGTTGAGCTGGGAGATGATATTTTTGGTGTCCAAACTTCTAATGATTATAAATTATATTGCAATAGGAGTTTTTAAGTCTATCAGTGGGTTTTCACCAAAACCCACTGATGGACCTAGGATATTTGGATTTCTCAAAACCCAATATCAATAGTTAGAGTTGAGCTAAGAGATGGTATTTTTGGTGTCCAAACTTCTAATGGTTATAAATTATGTTGCAATAGAAGTTTTTTAGATCTATCAGTAGGTTTTAACCAAAACCCACTGATGTTCTCATACTTTATCAATTGGCACAGAACGATACAGTAATAATGTAGAATCATAGCTTATTTTAGTAAATTATCTTTATATCTTTAATTTTACTGATCAATATATATTATTATCTTTATTAATTATTTTTTATATTTATTAATTTTATATAATCATGCAGGGCCTGAAATCAACTGATTTCAGGCCCTGTGCCTTTTGTTGAAGTTGAATTTTATATTTTTGGTGTCCAATCCTTTTTTTTAAAAATGAATACGTTTTTTTCTTTCTTTGCCTTTTGTATATTTTTGAATTAAAATCATGATTAACAGAAGGCAAAGAAAAATATGACAAAGAAAGCTTTTTGTTAATTCATTAAAATCATGTTGGAAGGGGTATAAGATTTCAGGCCCTGCTGAGGGCCTGAAATCAAATGATTTCAGGCCCTGCGTCGGCCTGAAATCATGTGTTATGATAGGGTTTTTTACGTAGGTCTGAAACGTAAAGAAACATCTCTTTATATTTTTGAAATCGCAATAAAAATTACAGAGAAAGACTACCTTACGTGAGACATCTTAATTAATATAAAACATACATTATATTAAAAACGAACTTATATATATATATATATATATATATATATATATATATATATATATATATATATATATATATATATATATATATATATATATATCGATTTGTAAAGCAACTTCAACTTCAACAACAGGGCCTGAAATCTTTGATTACTGCATGATTATATAAAATTAATAAATATAAAAAATAATTAATAAAGATAATAATATATATTGATCAGTAAAATTAAAGATATAAAGATAATTTACTAAAATAAGCTATGATTCTACATTATTACTGTATCGTTCTGTGCCAATTGATACAGTATGAGAACATCAGTGGGTTTTGGTGAAAACCCACTGATAGACCTAAAAAACTTCTATTGCAACATAATTTATAACCAT
>JAGFNQ010001723.1:0-64968 GCA_024364735.1 Boesenbergia rotunda
GTGGACGAGGAATAGAGTGACATTCAATAACGAAGATACCTGAAAGAGGATGGGGCATCGGATGTCTTCATCTTCAAGGACTCAAGATAAACCTTGCAGTTTCTTCGCCAGTGACCCTCCTTACCGCAGTGATGGCAAGTGCCTTTTGGTGCATTTTCAGTCTTTTTGGCCTTTTTCTTCTTTCCCTTATTCTGTTCTTTGGGCTTCCTCTTAGAGCCTTTCTTTGAGGAAGCAACTAATAGTACCGTCTTCTGATCCTGCTTTACAGAAGGCTCTACAGTCTTCAGCAGATTGAGCAACTCAGGAATGGTAGTCTCCAGCTTGTTCATCCGATAGCTCATCACAATTTGTGAGTAACTCTTGGGCAAACAATGCAGAATTAAGTCAACACTTAGTTCGTGATCTATTGCAAATCCAAGTGTGCCTAGTCGCTCAATGTACCCCAGCATCTTCAACACAAACTGTGAGACAGAAGTGCCTTCCTGCATCTTAGAGGTGAAGAGGAGTCTGGAGACCTCGAACCTTTCGGATCTCGCCTGCTCATCAAACAGCTCATGAAGATGGAAGATGATGGTATGAGCATCCATATGCTCATGCTGCTTTTGCAGCTCAGGTACCATAGCTGCCAGCATGATGCAACTCGCAAGTTCAGAATCGACCACATTTTCTGATAGGCCACTAACTGGTCTGGAGTTGCATCTTCTGGAGGATGGTTGGGAAGTTGTTCTTCAAGGACATAAGCAAACTTTTCTGCCTTGAGGACTATCCTCAGGTTTTGAAGACAGTCCATGAAGTTTGGCCCAGTCAGCTTATTGGTGTCTAAAATGGAGTGCAAATTCAGAGAAGACATGATCAAGTGATTATCCTAGAAATACAAATTGAGCTTATGTGAGAAGAATGATAAAGAATGCATCAATATACATTAATTAAATCCTATTTATTTTTCGAATTGAATAACCCTTTTTATCAATTCAGGAGATCGTAGGAACATCTCCAAATAGGTTGATATCCAACCATAGATAAGAACAACCATGGCTAGAGTCCATCAAGTTATTCTTAGCTATGAAGGTAGGTAATTATACCGATTACATATTATACATATGTAACTATCACATTATGCTATCAACTAATTGAATGTTTGCATAAATCATTGGGTTGTTAACTCATTAACAAGTATGCAACAATATACATAGCACCCAACTGCACCTCTCTTTACATCGACCTTGGCTATGCACAAAAATCGATGCTCCAAGCTTAAGGTTGACCCATTAATCAAGAAATAGTTTTAATATGGTTGGAGCTCATTCAACCGTTTAGTCAGGCTTGGATGTGTCCAACAACCAAAACTAAGGATTGACCTCTGACTCCAACTATATTAATCATAAACTAATTCCATGGTTTGAACATTTGAGGTTCAAGCCGGGCATGGACTGTCCATCAACCCAAACGAGAAACAAAACTCCGGTTCTAACCATATTAATGAAGGTGTTGGCCTTAATATTTTGTAAGGGGTTTTGGGTCTCATCCTTTTCCTTTTAAGCACATTCATGACATATAATTATGTCATATTCTAACGATTTCCTTAATAAAGTATGTATGTGACTTAATTTATCAAGTCTCATTAATTCAATTAGGAACCGGATTTCCTAATTCTAATTTCACACTTTATTCAAGGAATTGTTTTGGGAAACAATTTCCTAAATTGCCATAATCAATTTCGGAAATAATATGTTTAAAACTTTGATTTCTCTAAATCAAATCTTATTTAATTAAGAGACAGATTCCCTTAATTCAACCACATATTATTTTCATGAAAATCTTATTTAAGATAATAAACTCTATAGGAAATAATTTTTCCTAATTAATTTTGGAGACAACAATATATAAGAGCATCACCTCATAAATCAAATAAGGAAATTATCGTTTGAGAATCACCTCAAAAATTTCCAAGATTTGATCACATATTTTATTTATGGATAATTAATTACAACAAATTATTTACTTTGGGTGGCTCCCCGAGGCACTCCCCAAATAAAAGAAATTTGTTATAAATCTAATTTGGCCTGCTCCGCGAGGCATAACCAAATTAAACTTGACAATTAAAGAACTTATTAATAATATAATTTGGATGGCTCCCGAGGCCTACCCAAATCAATTTTAACAATTCATATTCAGAATAGGAAATTAAATTATAACAACTAACTTTAATTTGGGTGGCTCCCTGAGGCACTCCCCAAAGTAAAAAATTTTGTTAATAATTTAAAAACCAATTTGAATTTAATTATCAATTAATGTTTCCATAAAATGTCTAGACTTTCATGAAAAGAAAGTGCCCAAAATTACGAGCTTTCCATAAATGGAAAGTTTCCAAAATTAAAAGGTTTTCAGAATTAGAAAATTTCCAAAATTAGGAAATTTCCAAAATTGGAAAGTTTCCAAAATGAAAAAATTTCGCAATTATCATAAAATTTCAGAAACTGAGATATTTCAAAAGTTTACGAAATTTCATGAGGATTTCCAAACTTTAAAATTCGTAAATCTAAAATTTACCATAATTGAAAAGTTTCCATAATTGGAAAAATTTCCAAAATTGAGATCATGACAAAGTTTTCCGCAAAACAATTATATAATTATGTCGAACACTAACCGGCTCTGATACCACTGTTGGGACCGGGTGCATGCCGACGCGAACACGTATTGTAATTGTTACATAATTACATGCAGCGGAAACAAAAAACATGAATAATTTCCTAAATTATTTTAACACATATCCTAAGCATGCAATGTGTTCACATAATCGTAATATAAAATTTTTGCAGAAAAGGAAATTACTCTACGAATTACCTTGCGTAACTTGGAAGAAGGGACGAGATCCAACCGTTAGCGTCCCTTGAAAGCTCCACCTCTATTCGTATCCACGCCGAGTATCGTCGGGATGACTTCGCTAAGCCACGAGTTTCGTGTTCACGAGAACTACTAGATTCTCCGTGAACACGATGAAAACCGAGAGAGTAATCAAATCGAAAGACTCACCACCAAGGTTGGTCGAAGAGGAAGATCGTCGCAAGGAAGAACTTCATCGCCTTGATGGTTCTCCTTGTGCTCACGGCAAGAAGAAAGAAGGAAGGCCTATGGCCAGCCAAGAGAGAGGGAGAGAAGAAGAGGAGAGAGCCCAAGCAATTCTTGGATCGATCCTCTTCCATGGCACCCCTTGAGTCCTTTATATAGGGAGAGGTTTCTTAATACCCAAGCAAACCTCTTCTTGATTATGGAATAATTTCTCAATCAATCCATAATCAAGGCTCTCATGATCAAGCTTCTTCTTCTAGATTATGGAATAATTTCTCAATCAATCCACAATCATGGCGCTCTTTCTTTTGGCATGATTATATAAAATTTATAAAACAAACCAACCATTGGTTCATTATATAAAAATTTATAAAACAAACCAACCATTGGTTCATTATAAAAATTTATATATATATAAAATTTATATAACCTTTTATAAAATAAACCAACCTTTGGTCTATTTTATAAAACAAACCAAAATAGCCTTATCCTCTTATGGTGGTGGCCGGCCATGACAAGAAGAGAGGAGGCCCCCTTCTTGGCCGGCCCATCTAACCCCAATTGGATCAAATCCCTTAATGAATTAAACTTATTTAATTCACCCATTAAGTCTTTAAAAGACTTAGCCATTCTATGCTTCCGATGCGTCTAAAATAAATTTAGTTTTGACTATTGTTTGGACTTAGCAAAAATAGTCTATGTCGATTGGAGAATCCAATTCTCAACTCGTTTTAAATCCTTCGAATTACTCGTTATGCGTGTGACCAAATAGGCTTTCATTTATGTTGGCCGTCCATAATTAACTAATTAATTATAGAACGATCATGATTGACACCTAGTAGTACATCATGATCCCCAATTAATTGAAAGATCAACGGTTGATCTCAGAAATGATTCTGAAACCCTTCAGCAGCTATAATGAATCGTGCCCCATTCCCTTCACCATCTTATACCCTCTTGGTTCAGGACATGGCCTATGTGTGTCAGTCCCCACTAGGCTGACTACGTCACACCTAGCCCAAGTAACGTTTTCTCGCCCTATGGATTCTATGTACTCCCATGTATTTAAGAGATTCATACTCTGAACATGTCATGCTCTGGCTAGAGGCTTCGAGTAACAATCCGACGATAGGCCTCGAGTATACATCTCCTCGCAAGGAGTGGTGAATCCTTTGTAGGCTGTTCAAACATCTTCGGGCACTTCAGCTTATACTCAATCATCCTGGGTCCACACCTCCTTGGAGATGCTTGCTTAAAATGTCAAAGTATAAGTCTCCATGACCAAGATGACTTGAACACCGCAAGTCAAAGGAACATCGCACTTAAGCTGCAGTAAGAACTTCACTGACATATCTATATGTAGACTAGCATATGAAGTTTTACAGCCAGTCACTCCAATGAACTAGTTCCCTTAACTAGCATTCATATTTATCTTCGGACATCTCCATGTCACCAGCCAGTGAGAATCAGCTGATTAGAGAATAACCCATGCTAGTCTCAATAGAATTGATAGTGTCCGTATTTATCAATTCATCGACTAGGGACAATTTCAATACTTCACAATTGCTCATGTAGAGATAATCACTAGTTGTGAATTCATCACAAATTCTCTCATGCTGTGAATTGTATTATGGATATTCAGTAAATGAGCTTAAGATCTTAATCAAATAATCATGTATACTCAAATAGTGAATATTCATTTATTAAAAAAAAATAAATGATTACAATCATAAGGCGATTGCCTTAGGATACTTCTCTCATGTCACTAACAAAAAATCCACCTGCTGCTGCTGAAAATCGTGAAAGTCCTCCCGGAGGCCGTGAACCTTTGCCTCCAGCCTGGAGAACATCTCCTATGAAATCCCTGTAGCCGCAGTCTCCTCCTCATCGGAGCTCGAAGAAGCAGGATGCTGGCGCCAAACCCACACCTCCTGCTGACACTCAAGTCCTGCCAGGGAGAGCTGCCTAGAGCCAATCTGATCATAATCCTTAGACAAATTATTCCTCTGACCCCTATTGGTGATGATCCCCTTGGACTTAAAAAACTCAGTCAAGATATGACAAAATGGCATGTAAAGTTTCCTACCAACACTATGGGAGAAATGGACAATGGATGTAAAGATATGCAATGCAATGTTAATGTCTAACCTTCTCTCTAGGGCGTACATCATCACCAAGTGGGGAAGTCAAATCTTCGACTGCCCTTGGTGGCAATCGTCAAGATGCAATCTAAAACAACTTTATACAAAACATTACTGGCAGGGCTCATTCGCTTAGCTTCAAAGATACTGTCCCGAGTACATCGAGGTCTATCAAAATAATGTTGGTGGATCTGATCTATTGTGACATTTGGTAAGGCCAAAGGCTCAATGACCTTTGGGACACAAAAGAACTCACTATTAGATTCCCTACATCCTAAAAACTCTCCTAAGTCTGTAGGGAAAAAGGGAATGGTAACACCGCCTACCAGAGACTCATAAACCCCATTATCAGAATCGATGCATAGAAGGTCGGCGTAGAATTCCTTGCACACATCAACATTAATATAATGTTGACAGCAGACCACCCGCTCTAGCCCAAAGTAGGTAATCATCTCGATGATGTGGGGGGCTTTTTCTTGAAAATATAATTGGTTCAAAGACTGACAATTCATGACTACAAACTCAGTATTGGAAAATTTTCTTCAGCAAGCCTCGGAACTGAACCGAGGTGCGTCAGGATTTATACACCCTTGTCGAGATGACCCCTCACCCACTTTCCTCTTTTGTGTTATTCTAATATGTAATGTATCCATGCATGTACCAAAACCACCCCATAAAGAATGAAAACAAGGAAAAACATGCAAAATGAGATAAATTAGTTCCAAACCATGAACTAAATGGAAAAATAAACTCTACACATAGTTACCGTTTCTTGGGGCGTTCCATGATGAATGTTGGTGAGCGTTGACTCAAAAAGAGAGATTTTCCTAGCCCTAGGTTTAGATCCGAGGTAGAGGAGGCTACGAAAGTGTTTTCAAGCTCGGAAGGACTTGAATCAAGAGAGGAGGTTGGGAGAGACGAAGACTCGCAGGGGGTGGCACCGAAAACCCTAGGTTTGGCCACCCCCGCGCGACTGTTTTTCTTTTAAAACCTTGCGAATCAGTCGACTGCTCCTGAGGCAATCAACTGTGAAACTGAACCGAAAGTTCAGTCGACTGCCCTGGGGGCAGTCGACTAGTAATTTTAAAACCCTAGGTTCTGATTTACTCTAGTCCAGTCGACTGGTTTTGAACTAGTCGACAGGTACTCTGATTTCAGCTTCCCAATCCTAATTTTAGAAATGCATAATTAATTCCATAAATTTCCAAAAAATCTGAAATTTCATGGAGAGATTTGTGGAACCTATGTCTACTTAGGAAAAATATTTTTCGAAATAAAACTATTACCAATCCCATGATTGGCATGAAATTCAAAACTACCTAAATAGTGTCATTGAAACTTAACTAAAAGTTCAAATTTTGATCTCTTCTTGATGCCTCTTCTCATACTTAACCACAATGCATTCCTGACACTTATTTACATGGCATATACCCACTAAAAACCAATTTACACATAATATGATCTCATTTTCATCTTTTCCTCCATAAATTTCCTTTTAATGAGTCAATTCCCTAGGATTAAGACACACACTAGTCTTCCAAACCCTTTGGCACATTCCATAGTCCATCTAATCTCCTAGAAGTAATCCTCTTGAGATCCATTAATCATGGATCCCATTTTGACTTCTAGAGCTCTCCCTTGAGCTTTTAGCCCTAGTCACCTCCCTAGATAACTCATTTACAAATGCAAGACCATACCGGTGTTCGTCCGGTGCTTCTTGACCTTCAACAATAACTCTCTTAATTTTGTATACCTTTTTCTTTGTCAAATCCTTCTTTTCTCCTTTAAATGGCTTTTCCTTGCCATTTTTGATCTTTCCTTTGCTATAATCATAGGGCATCCTCGAATATGCCTTTTTACTAACATTTGACCCCCTAGATTGGTATCCTAGTCCCAACCTATCATTTCTAAGGTGTTGATCATTTGGTATCATGCTTAATCCCTTGGACCCTCTAATGAGTTTATCTAGATTCTTTTCTAACTTATCAAGCTTTGCCCTCAGAGCTCGATTTTCCTTCTCTAGGTTCCTAACCTTAATATCACCATGACCATTTTGATCATTCCTAGATCTACCCATTTTCTAGGCATGTGTCCCCCTTTCTTAGGATTGATGCCTTGGTCCTTAGGTCTAAAAGCCCTAGATTTATCATGAACCATGGATTCTTTAGAATTTTGGCACACAATGTTATTTCTATTTTTATCATGATACTTGAAACCAAAATTACGTATAGGCAAGCAATCATTAATTTTTCTAGTACTCATAAAAACATTTAAAGCATACGTAAAGTTAGGGATCACCTCCCTTACCCTTGTAGCTCCCCTTTGATGTGAGCTTCTTTTCTTTTCCACTTTTTTCCATCTTCTTAAATGCTCCATTTTCTTGAGCTCTCCTTTCCTTGGACATTGGGTGTGGTAATGTCCTAGCTCCCCACAAGTGTAGCACCTAATGTGCTTCTTTTCTTTCTTTTCCCTATAACCCACATTAGATTTTAAATGAATGGACCCGTGTTTAGGGTTTACATCCTTTTTACCTAGTGGGCACTTGTCCTTGTAGTGCCCCTTCTTGTTGCATCCAAAGAATATGATGTGGTCTTTAGTTCTTGCTTTGGTGGAGGTAGGAGCTTCTTCTTGCTCCGGTATTGAAGTGGGTCTCTCCTCCCCCTCAATCATTGAAGTGGAGACCTCTTCTTCTTCCCTTGATGAAGTGGATGATCTCTCACTTGATTGTGCCACTTCACTCGATGTGGTTGACAATTCTTTTTTTCCCCCTCTTGGACTATTGAATTTATTTCATTGGGCTCTTCTACTGTTTGAGCTTGTGTAGGGTTCTCATGAAATTCTTCTAACTTGTTCCACAACTCATATGCATTTTTATATTCACCTACACCACTCAAAATATTATTAGGCAAAATATTAATTAATATACCAATTACCTTCTCATTTGTCTTAGATTGGGCTTGTTGCTCCTTGGTCCAATATATAGGTCGAAATTTTTTCCCATGCTTATCCCTAGGAATTTCGAATGGTTCTTCTAGCATCACCATGCACTCCCAATCCATTCCAAACCAAGTCTTCATTCTTGTCCTCCAAAAGTAAAAATCTTCATGATCATAAGGAGGTGGAAAGTTGATGTCATCACCCAACTTGTCTTCCATCATCATTTCCTCTAGCTTGTGCTCTTTTGGCGGCTATTCCAACAAGAGCGCACCTTCGCTTTGATACTGTTGAGGCAATCTATGGTCCGGAGTGACCAAGTGTTTTAATGTTTGGGCAAAGGGTTTAAGTTAGGTGTACCCTTGTGTTCTTATATGTGTATGTTGAGTGTACAGGTTGTACAGGTTACACATATGGACTTGACTGGATGGCCTCGGTACGGTGAAGGATGGCATGGAGGTAAGCTGGAGGCTTGCGTGCGCATTCGAGGGACTTTGGACAGCAGAGACGATGAGCTGATGGGCACGGACTTCGAGGCATACATGAAGGATGGCATGAGGCAAGCTGATGGGCCCTGGGAGCAGTCGACTGGTGGCGAGGGTTTCAGCCCGAGTCCTATTTAAAGAGGACTTCGTGATGGCTGAGAATCTTGACGAATCTTGTCTTGGTTAGAGGCAAGATAGTAGTCTTTGTGCTCAGTGCTTTGTTTGAGTTTGTGGTGAGGTTTCTCCACCCACAAGGAGCGACGAGGACTAGCCGGAGGTTATCCAGGGATTGATCCACCGACGGATTCTTGGATTAGTCACCCGTCCGGGGTGGATACCAAGTAAATCTTCCGTGTTAGCATTGGTTAGTATTTATTTTATTATTTTTATTGTATATTCCGTTGTGCAACTAACCGTGTAGGAAGAAAGGGGTTTGAAAATCGCTATTCACCCCCCTCTAGCGGACACGATCGATCCTACAATTGGTATCAGAGCGAAGGACCGCTCTTGATCGGACTAACTGTCGAGGGAGCACACGCTAGAGGAAGAAGAACATGGAAGATAATGTAGGACCGGTGCCGTCGATCGAGGGGGGGGGGGTGAATATCGACCGTGAAAAACTCTCGCAGAAACTTTGTAGAAAAAGTCGGATCGTTCTGAACTTAGAACGTTAGTAGCACAGCGGAAAAGTAAATAAACAAAATAAAAGCAATACACAGGGACACAGCGGTTTTTATTTACTTGGTTCCCAACCCCCCAGGGTCAGTACGTCCAAGGCCTATGTACTCGGCGTGAGTCCACTATTGGTTTCCTTTCCGAAATTTTTGGAGGCAGAGAAAACCCGTCTTACAGTGTAGAAGTGCAAGCACAAGTACAGTAAATTAAGTACGGAAAATTAAATGCAAACCGAACAAAACAAAGTTGAAGCTCGGCCGATCTGGAACTCCGAAGTGTCGCGCACTTCCTCCTGGAGCCTCCCGGTCGTAGAGCCTCGTCTTTAGCGCGTTGTCGTCAGTCAGAGTGATCAGAATGGTACTTAGCAGTTGTTGTAGAAGCAGAGGGGTCGAAGCCCCTTATATAGCACTCCTGGGGGCGCCCTAGACGTCGGGGCACCCCGATAGACTCGGTTAAATCTTATCCCCGCGTCGACCTCGCCGCAGCTGATAAGACCTTTGACCAGGGCACCCCAGACCTTCCGGGCGTCCCCGTGAAGCCTTATCTATGTTTCGAGCTCGAAACAGCAAATACAGGTTTCAACTTGGGCTCCTCGGACCTTCTGGGCGCCCCGCATGGAGCCTATTCAGTTTACCATAGAAAACTGTGTTTTCCTTCTTTGGCTCAGGGCGCCCTGGTTGATGGGGGTGCCCTGGCTGATGGGGGCGTCCTGCTTCAAAGACTGCAACCCAATTTTTTTGCTTGCTTTATCTTCCAATCTTGGTACCTGCAAGATATACAAACACCAAGCACATATACATATACTATTAGTCTTAAGGACTTGGTTTTGACTTTAGATTGTTGGTGCAAGTTGCATCAATGATGTTCCTCTTGAAGTGTTTAAATGTTTGACAATACACTTAAGTCAGTGATACAATGAATAGACAAAGGGGAGCAAAAGTGAAGTAACCTTAGTTGAAGAAAAGTCCTAGTTAATCTAGGCATCGAAACCCTAAGTCCCAGAGAAGGGCTGCTGGGCACCTAGCGAAGGGTTGCTAGGTATCGAAACCTCAAGACCTAGCGAAGGGCTGCTAGGCACCTAGCGAAGGGTTGCTAGGTATCGAAACCTCAAGACCTAGCGAAGGGCTGCTAGGCACCTAGCGAAGGGTTGCTAGGTATCGAAACCTCAAGACCTAGCGAAGGGTTGCTAGGCACCTAGCGAAGGGCTGCTAGGCATCGAAACCTTAAGACCTAGCGAAGGGATGCTAGGCACCTAGTGAAGGGCTGCTAAGTATCGTAACCCTAAGACCTAGCGAAGGGTTGCTAGGCACCTAGTGAAGGACTACTAGGCATAGAAGACCTAGCGAAGGGCTGCTAGGCGTAGAAGACCTAGTGAAGGATTGCTAGGCACCAAGCGAAGGACCGCTTGGTAACAAAGACCTAGCGAAGGGCTGCTAGGTACCTGGCGAAGGACTGCTAGGTAATGAAGTCTTGGTCCGAGGGATTAAGCAACCTAGCTGAGCGATGACTAAGGACAGGAGTAGAGACGGGTCGGGGTTCGGGCGTCTCGAGATCCGGAGTAATCGGAGGCTAAGCAAAAGTTCATCCGAAGGACTGGGTGGCAACCGTCTCCTGAAAGGAGTAGGTGAAGGGCGAGTTCTCGGGGATAGGAACTCGTGCCGGTTCGACCTATGGTTTCGTGCAAATTCGAAGTCCGAACCAAGTCCTTAAGGCTAACATCACATGTATCTATGCTTTGTGTTTGTGTATCCTGCAGGTATCAAGAAATGGAGACAAAGCAGGTAAACCAGACAAAATGTGGTATTGCAGGCTTTAAGGGGGGCGCCCCCATGCAGCCAGGGCGCCCCCTGCAAGGGGGGCGCCCCCAGGTGGTACTAAAAAGGCAGGTTTCGTAAAGCAGGGTGACAGGTGTAAACCGGGGCGCCCGGAGCGTCTGGGGCACCCTGATTAGTAGCTGTTTTGCTGTTTCGAAGCCAGAACACAGGATAAGCCTCCACGGGGACGCCCGGAGTATCCGGGGCACCCTGGTCAAAGTTCTTATCACCTGCGGCGAGGTAGGCGCAACGATAAGAGTTGACCGAGTCTTCCGGGGCGCCCCCAGCGTCTGGGGCGCCCCCAGGAGGCCTATATAAGGGGCCTCGACCCCTCAGCTTCTGACACAACATTCCAGAGCGATTCTGATCATTCCGACTGACGACAACGCGCTACAAACAAGGCTCTACGACCGGGAGGCTCCAGGAAAAAGTGCGCGGCACTTCGGAGGTCCAGATCGGCCAAGTTTCATATTTGTGTTCGGTTTGCTTTTAATTATTCCGCACTTTAACTTTCAATATCTTTTTGATTGTAATTGCAAACTGTAAGACGGGTTTTCTCAGCCTCCGAAAATTCCGGAAAGGAGATCAATAGTGGACTCACGCCGAGTACATAGGCCTTGGACGTACTGACCCAGGGGGGTCGGGAACCAAGTAAATAAATCCCGCGTGTCCTTCTGTTCTGCATTTATTTTTCTGCTTTTTCATTTCCGCTGCGCTACTAATTTTCTAAGTCTAGAACGAACGAGTTTTTCACGAGGTTTCCGCGAATAATTTCCACGGTCGATATTCACCCCCCCTCTATCGACGGCACCGGTCCTACAAGTGGTATCAGAGCCGAGCCGCTCTTCACCGGACTAACCGCCAACGGAGCTACGACGCCAGGAGTTGAGGGGGAGCTCAGGGGTGAATCAGGTACATTTATTTTAATGTCAAATTTTAAATTGCATATTATTTGTTTCACGTGCAGGGAGAGAGGGCACTATAAAAATCAGTTCCCTACTCGTAAGATTCGGTCTACATCACCGGTGGCGAAGGAGGCACCAGCGCCAGGAAGCCGGAGGGACAAAAGCCATATCAGATGCTTTAAGTGCAAAAAATACGGGCATTACAAAAACAAATGTCCGGCGAAGGTACATAAGATTTACATTCCAAAAGTCATACAATTTCCTGCACTGTCCTTAGATAATTCAGTTAATTTTTCTGAAAAATTAAATTTACTGCATAGTAGATTAAATATTTTGCATGATAAATTACAAAATGTGAATACAACTAAAATATCAGAAATTAATTGTTTAATTCAGAATATCAATTCAGAAATTTCTAATATTAATTCTGAAAATATTAATTCTAATAAAATTATTTCTGATAATCTTAACTCAGACAAAATTAATCCTAAGGATAATTCGAAATTCAAATTTGAATATCCTAAGGATAAAACCAAATTCAAATTTGAATATCCTAAGGATAAATCCGAATTCAAATTTGAATATCTTAAAGATAAATCCATAATTAATCCTGAAAATCTTAAACATATTGAAAATATATCTGAGGATAATTTTGAAGATAAAATTCTCCTAGATAATAACTTAATCATAGATAATATTGAATATTACTATAAAACTATAACTAGTGGCCCAATTTACTCCACCTACTATGAGAATATTGAAAAATCTAATCTTGAGGAGGATATAGAACTATCTAATATAAAGGTCATAATTAATAAAAATTACAAAAATTCAAATAAATCAAAATTATTAGAAAAACTTGAAAAAAAAAATAAAGATGAAGAAGAAATTTTTGAAATAATGAAAATGATGAATTTAAACCCATAATTATTAATTAATCATTATAATTCGAATTAAATCTAAATTAAATCTTAATTAAATATTAAATTAATTCAAATTAATTAAATATTAAATTAACTCAAATTAAATCTTAATTAAATATTAATTGAATTCAAATTAAATCTTATTAAAATATTAATTAAATTCAAATTAAATCTTATTAAAATATTAATTAAATTCAAATCAAATCTTAATTAATTTTTAATAATTCAAATTCGAATTAATTAATTCTTAATAATTCAAATTCGAATCAATTAATTCTAAATAATTCAAATTTAAATCAATTAATTCTTAATAATTCAAATTCAAATTAATTAATTCTTAAAAATTCAAATTAATTAATTAAATTTTAAATAATTCAATTAAGTTCAAATAAATTCGAATTAATTCAAATAATTCAATTAAATTCAATTAAATTCAAATTAATTCAAATAATTCAATTAAATTCAAATTAAACCTAAATTAATTCAATTTAATTCAATTCAAAATTGAATTAAGATTATAACTTCAATTAAAGTTAACTTAATATTAATCCTACTCAATTAATTTTTAATTAATTCAACCTCAATTAATTCGTAATTAACCTGAATCCAACTAAAAACTTAATAACTTAAACTCAAACTAAAGTAAAATTTTACCCAAAGTGTAACAATTAAAATTAATAACATTAAATATGTCAAAGTGGGTTGACATATTCGCGGGTTCACTCGACATGTATCAAATCGGGAATTTGATACATTTTAGAAACTTAAATAAAATTATTTGACTTGTTTGACTCATGCATGACATGCATTTGCTATTCTTTTAAATATATGACATGTCATTCATATTTAAATTTTATGCATATATTAGAACGGTTATAGGAAAAAGAATAATTGAAACTTGATCAACCTAGTATTGGGTGGCGGTGAGATGATAGTACGTTAGGGAAGCCAACTCTAATAAGATCAAGTATACTTGGTCTCTTTAGACTGGTGAAACTAGCCGAAGCTACCGATCCAAAACTCAAACTAGTTAGACCAGAATTTTTCAAAAAGTAATTTTGAAAATGAAAATTCATTAAAAGGCTTTGTCAAGGAAAGGGTGGATGATCCCATAAGGCTACGGCCAAAGAAGGCCTAGTGCCTCGCCAAGACCTGGAAGCCAATTTTTGAAATTCAAATTCAAGTTACTTCTTGTCAAATTCGAATCTAACACAAGCTTCAATTAAATCTTAGAATTAAAAATAAATCAGAGAAAAATGATTCAAGCATCTCACGATACACTTATAAGGCAATCATGCTTGTTGTACTGATACATTTAAAATGGGTGAGATGTTAAGGGCTAATAAATTGAAAAATGTCTTTCAAAATTACTTTTCAAAATCATTAGAATATTTTTCTAAAAATATATTTTCAAAATAGTGCTTCAACATAGTAATGTTTTTATGGAATTCGTGCTTGTCTGATTGAATATACATATTATACTTTTTCCAAAATTATATCCTTTCAAAAATTGTTTGACTCACTCAATTAGACATAAGTCTCTTAGGACAACACTAAAGTTCCTTAAGGCACTTAGATAGAGTCAAACGGTGTTGGATGCAGGGGGAGTGTTTTGTTCCTTTTATTAAAAATATTTTTCGGATTATCGGTTCTTTGACTTTGATAAACCCTAAAGACATAGAGGAAAGGTCCACTTTATGATCTTCAAGGACTCCTAGGACGTGTCAAATTTAGGGGGAGTCTAACAAGCTTTAAATCAGTTTGAAAATTATAATTCTTTTGATCTGAATCAAACCTTAAGACTCAGAGGAAGAGTACTTGTGGTCAACAAGCTTCCCGGGACTGGGTCAAGTTTAGGGGGAGGTCAAATTAGAAGAATTATTTAATAACATATTTTCATATTTTCAAAATCTAAGTCTTTCAAAATACTATTATTCTATTTGTTAAAATTTGTGTGACTTATGAAATCATTTTTGAAATAATGTTTACTTGGGTTGGAGAATCTCCAAGACACTTAGGAAATGTCCTTGTAGTCAACAAGGTTTCCCAGGATAGTGTCAGACTGGAAGATACACCAAATCAAGTAATATATTAAGTCTTCAAAAGTTCACACATTTTTCAAAATCCACTAGCTTATGTTTTCAAAAGTATTATCATTTTTTTTTCAAAATTCTATTAATACTTACTTAACTTTAAAAAAATTTCCAGGACACTTAGGAAAATGTCCTTGTAGTCAACAAGGTTTCCCAGGATTGTGTCAGACTGGAAAAGAATCCTAGTCAAGTACAATATGATGTTTCATAAATTACTTATATTCTTTCAAAGTCTCATTTTTTTTAAAATAGTTAGTAAAAAAAATGCACAGTATTTATATTTTTCAAAAATAACATTCCTTCAAAAGTTATGCATTTTTCAAAAATACTTAAAAATTCAATACATTTTTCAAAGGTACTTATATTTTTCAAAATTGTTAAAGTACTAGTACTTTTGCAATATATCGTTCAAAATACAATTTTGCACTAAGTATTTTCAAAAAGAGCCAAAGGTTTTCAATGTTCGTGCAAGTATCTTCTGTTGTTTTTTTTTATGTATGACAAAGGGGGAGAGGTGTGCTTAAGTTAGGAAAATTTTTCCCCAAAAAGATCAAAATATATATATATATAGTTTCAAAACTTATATTAATTTTTTTTGTTTTTATCCCAAGGACAGTAAGTTAGCCCCTTAAACCAATCTAACTTAAGTTATTGTCAAACATCAA
Organism: Boesenbergia rotunda; assembly: GCA_024364735.1. NCBI lineage: Eukaryota > Viridiplantae > Streptophyta > Magnoliopsida > Zingiberales > Zingiberaceae > Boesenbergia > Boesenbergia rotunda. The sequence goes on from JAGFNQ010001723.1 coordinate 15,705, forward strand.
AAAGGGGGAGATTGTTGGTGCAAGTTGCATCAATGATGTTCCTCTTGAAGTGTTTTAATGTTTGACAATACACTTAAGTCAGTGATACAATGAATAGACAAAGGGGAGCAAAAGTGAAGTAACCTCAGTTGAAGAAAAGTCCTAGTTAATCTAGGCATCGAAACCCTAAGTCCCAGCGAAGGGCTGCTGGGCACCTAGCGAAGGGTTGCTAGGTATCGAAACCTCAAGACCTAGTGAAGGGCTGCTAGGCACCTAGCGAAGGGTTGCTAGGTATCGAAACCTCAAGACCTAGCGAAGGGCTGCTAGGCACCTAGCGAAGGGCTGCTAGGCATCGAAACCTTAAGACCAAGCGAAGGGATGCTAGGCACCTAGCGAAGGGCTGCTAGGTATCGTAACCGTAAGACCTAGCGAAGGGTTGCTAAGCACCTAGTGAAGGACTACTAGGCATAGAAGACCTAGCGAAGGGCTGCTAGGCGTAGAAGACCTAGTGAAGGATTGCTAGGCACCAAGCGAAGGACCGCTTGGTAACAAAGACCTAGCGAAGGGCTGCTAGGTACCTGGCGAAGAACTGTTAGGTAATGAAGTCTTGGTCCGAGGGATTAAGCAACTTAGCTGAGCGATGACTAAGGACAGGAGTAGAGACGGGTCGGGGTTCGGGCGTCTCGAGATCTGGAGTAATTGGAGGCTAAGCAAAAGTCCATTCGAAGGACTGGGTAGCAACCGTCTCCTGAAAGGAGTAGGTGAAGGGCGAGTTCTCGGGGATAGGAACTCGTGCCGGTTCGACCTAGGGTTTCATGCAAATTCGAAGTCCGAACCAAGTCCTTAAGGCTAACATCACATGTATCTATGCTTTCTGTTTGTGTATCTTGCAGGTATCAAGAAATGGAGACAAAGCAGGTAAACCAGACAAAATGTGGTATTGCAGGCTTTAAGGGGGGCGCCCCCAGCAAGGGGGGCGCCCCCAGCAAGGGGGGCGCCCCCAGGTGGTACTAAACAGGCAGGTTTCGTAAAGCAGGGTGACAGGTGTCAACCGGGGCCCCCGGGGCGCCCGGAGCGTCCGGGGCGCCCGGAGCGTCCGGGGTGCCCTGATTAGTAGCTGCTTTGCTGTTTCGAAGCCAGAACACAGGATAAGCCTCCACGGGGGCGCACGGAGTATCCGGGGCACCCTGGTCAAAGTTCTTATCACCTGCGGTGAGATAGGCGCAAGGATAAGAGTTTACCGAGTCTTTCGGGTCGCCCCCAGCGTCCGGGGCGCCCCCAGGAGGCCTATATAAGGGGCTTCGACCCCTCAGCTTCATACACAACATTCCAGAGCGATTCTGATCATTCCGACCGACGACAACGGGCTAGAAACAAGGCTCTACGACCGGGAGGCTCCAGGAGGAAGTGCGCGGCACTTCGGAGGTCCAGATCGGCCAAGTTTCATATTTGTGTTCGGTTTGCTTTTAATTATTCCGCACTTTAACTTTCAATATCTTTTTGATTGTACTTAACTTCCCAAAAATTCCCAAAAATTCCCAAAATTCCCAAGTTTCATATTTGGGTACTCCAAAATTCCCAAAAATTATACTTAACTTCTAAACATCATAAGGAAACATTAAATAACATTATCATGATTTTTAACATATTTTTAGACCTTTAAAACATGCTGGCCGAAACCCTTGAACTTAAAGTTCTGGGTTTTGCTTCCTTCCTGTTGGCCGAGACCCTAGGGTGTCCTAGGGTACTCTAAAAATTTCCAAAAATTACAGTTAACTTATAAACATTATAAGGGAACAACAAATAATATTATCATGATTTTTAGCATAATTATGGACCTTTAAAACATGCTGGCCGAAACCTTTGAACATAGAAACCTTGATTTTGTTTCCCTTCAACATTAAATCCGAAACTAACCCATATATCATGCCAAAAATCCCCAAAAATTTCAATTTACTTATAAACATCATAAGGGAACATAAAATAATATTATAATGATTTTTAGCATAATTATGGACCTTTAAAACATGCTGGCCGAAACCTTTGAACCATAGAAACCTGGATTTTGTTTCCCATCAACATTAAATCCGAAACTAACCCATATATCATGCCAAAAATCCCCAAAAATTTCAATTAACTTCTAAAATCATAAGGGAACATCAAATAATATTATCATGGTTTTTAGCATAATTATGGACCTTTAAAACATGCTGGCCGAAACCTTTGAACCATAGAAACCTGGATTTTGTTTCCCTTCAACATTAAATCCGAAACTAACTCATATATCATGCCAAAAATCCCTACAAATTTCAATTAACTTCTACACATCATAAGGGAACATGAAATAATATTATCATGATTTTTATCATAAATATGGACCTTTAAAACATGCTGGCCGAAACCTTTGAACCATAGAAACCTGGATTTGGTTTCCCTTCAACATTAAATCCGAAACTAACCCATATATCATGCCAAAAATCCCCAAAAATTTCAATTAACTTCTAAACATTATAAGAGAACATCAAATAATATTATCCTGATTTTTAGAATAATTATGGACCTTTAAAACATGCTGGCCGAAACCTTTGAACCATAGAAACCTGGATTTTGTTTCCTTTCACCATTAAATCCGAAACTCACCCATATATCCAGCCAAAAATCATGGAAAACTTTGGTAACTATTATACCACAGGTGAGGGAGTCTTTCCTTAGATTTCTTGATTTTTAGACCTTGGATGGAAAGAAGGAAGAAGACTTGACCACACCTAGCCCTTGGAAACTTGAGAAGACCTTAGATCTTGGAGGATGAGACTTTTTGTGAAGTTTTCTCAAGGGAGAAGTCCTCCTTGAGTGCTCGGCAAGAATGGAGAAGGAAGAGAGGAGCAAATGCACTTGATGGCATGAAGAATGAAACTCCCAAACCCCCTTATTAATCAACCATTAAGGTGGTGAATGAAAAGTTTTCTATGGCCCTTCATCTTCCTCTACCGTTTAACCACCATTCACTTCCTTTCTCACAAGAATTCCTTGCTAGGTGAGTTGGTTAAAGCATTCATTGGTTGAACAAGAGGTCCAAGGTTCAATCTTTTGCCCATGCACCTTTATTTTTATTTTATTTAATCCTTTTTCTTATTTTCAAAAATTCCCCTTTTATTTCGAAAATTCTCCAAAAATGACCCATAATTTTGCCAATATTCCTAAATAAAATTCTTTTATATTTATATGAATTTTACCCAATTAATACCCATTTTTTGGAGCCCATTTAAGGCCCATTAGTACCTAATTCCTCAAATTAAATAGGAAAATTAAACTAATACTTACCCATAATCATGCTAATATGTCCAATTAAATCCTATTTATCTTTATACTAATTTCCACCTAAAATCCACCGATAATTATGGTACTAGCAAGCCCATATAAGGCCCATTAGTGCCCTTTTTTCCCAATTTAAATGGGAAAACATGGATTTTCTAGGCCAAAGTTTGTATTATTACTTCTAGATCCTTCAAAAATTATCTAAACATGCTCCATATTTTCCTAGAATATTAAGAGAATTTTCCGGGTCGTTACAATCCCCCATACCTCTTGAAAGTTTGTCCTCGAACTTAGAATAACTCCAGGTACTTGCGCTTCATCTCGTCCTCGCGTTCCCAGGTAGCTTCTTCGTACCGTTGACTTTGCCATAAGACTTTGACTAAGGGTATCTCCTTGTTCTAGTTTTGTCTATTAGTTATGCAACTCTTAGATCAAAATTTCTACATCCTTATGATTTCTAAGTACCATAATATCTGCTTCTACTCTTCGTGCTATCATATCATTTTATTCGTTATGCTGCATCTCTATATTTACGTGGTTCTAATACATAATATGATTTCCTCTCAAACATTTTTTTTTCTAGCTCTCATTGTCTATCTGTTTCTATCACTTATTGTCAAAATTTTGTCTGCTATTAAGCTGCCCATGAAAGAATATCATTTAACGTATTCCTGCTTAATTCCATTTGGTACTTCAAACAAGACTCTAACTTTCACTCACTATGCACAAGTTCATCATCTATGCACCAATTTATTACTCCGAATTGCTCTTCTCAATTAGCACTGATTTCCATGTCTCTACTTCTCACATACATCTTTTATCTGTATCAACACTAGTATAACAAATACTACATTTCTCTTCTATCTACATTCTAGTTTGTTAAGTTATCTATAAACTTATATATTCATATGGTTATTTATATGATTAGTGAGTTCATATTTATTATATTACCGTAAAATAACTTAAGGTTATCTATAAGATAATAGTGAAACATACGTTGATAACACTAATATTGATAATTAGTGTGAAAATATAGTGGACCCCTAATCTATAATAAGTGTTAATATAATTAGGACACTACCCTATGCGTATCATTCTAGGTCATACCGTATGACTTATGCCATTAATTATATTAGTATTAGTATAATGTAACTAACACTGTTTAATCTTATTTATGTAGGCTATCATATAATTCCCTACCTGAGACTATATTATAGGGTATACATAATATCATAAATTATAGTTATTTATCATATAAATTATAGGTATAATACCTATAATTGCTTATGGAAGAATTTGTATAGGTGATAACTTATAGGTTGAGATGACACATGTTAACCTGTATGTAGGCTCATATTAAGAACCTATATGATAGGTGAATTATAATAATACTTATATAATAAGGAATTAGTATAGTTATATTGATGATAATCTTATATTAGTACACACTCTCATATTATTGTCGTTTGCTTTATATAATATAATATAATTATATTATATGATTGGTAACTCATATAATGTATAGGTTATATAACATTATGTTAATACCAGGTTCACCTTAATTTCTAATATTATGATGGTGCTCAATTAACACCATGTTTATGAACACAAGGTTGAGTCACACTTATGACTAATTGTATTATGACTAACTTAGACCTAATGTATAAGACAAAATACTTATACATGATTGTCTTATGATGTGACTTAAAGTAGGTTATGATATTAGGTATATTGAGCATCAGGTCAGCCGATGTAGTAGTCTTATTAATTCTGTTACTCTATCTTCTAGCCATGCTTTCCTTCATCAAAGACAAGCATGGCCCATATCAGTTTTCTTTTTCCTACCCCTATATTGTGTTAATATTTAATTCCTAAAATAAGATAATATACTAAAATATATATCGTTCATAGGTACTTATCTCAAAGTACCTTTCATCATATAACATTGTTCATACTTGCATATTCTATAGTCATAGATATCGTCATTCTAGGAACATAATAAAACATAAAATACACTTAAAGATACTTACTTGGAAGCGGCAGGAAGAGGGCTTGATGTGTGTGTAGTGAGATGGTTACTGCTCTGATACCAACCTGTAACACCCGCTTTTTTTTTTTTTGACCACCATAAAGCGGTGTTACGTTAACATACTTAGGGCATGTAGACATCATAACGCAGCGAAAAACTTTAAACTTACACCTACATGCACTTTCTACCATTCCTAGCATCATAACATACTTAGCATCATGTCATACTTAGCATAATGTTATACTTTAGCATTCTGTCATACTTTAGCATCATATCATAGAGTCATAGTCATATTCAAGTACTTAGTAGTAAAGGTAAAGTTCTATCATAAGGCAAGCAAACATATGGTCTCTTGGCCAAGTCACTATCACACACATTCTGCAAAGCCCTCCTGTTGCTTCCTTACTGTTCCTTTGCGTGATCTGCGGTATAAGATAATAAAACTATAAGCACACAGGCTTAGTAAGACTCTTTCCTACTCACTAAAACCGTCCATCACTTAATCATAAACATATGAAACATTAGCACTCTTAGCGCTTTACTTAGAACATCATCCTTAGCATCACTTAGCATTCATTTGACATGTCATGGACATAGCTTCACCCCATTCATAGCATGGCATAAACATAACCATAAACATTCGGGTATGGCATAATTATTGACATAACATAAACATCGTAAACAATCATAGCATGGCATAATACTTGATATAGACATAAATAAAATCATGGCATAAATCTAATTACAATCATGGCATCCCATACTAGCATGAGCATGAACAAAATAATGGCATTCTAACGTAACATAAACATAATTAAACCATGGCATCCTAAACTAGCATAAAATCAATAAACTCATGGCATCCTAACCTAGCATACACATAATTAAAGCATGGCATTCTAAACTAGCATAAAATCATGGCATCCTAAACTAACATAAACATAGATAAAATCATGGCATCCTAAACTATCATAAACATAATTAAAGCATGGCGTTCTAAACTAGCATCAAATCATGGCATAAACATAAATAACATCATGGCATAAACCTAAATAATATCATGGCATAAGCTTAAATAATATCATGGCATAAACATAATAAAAATCATGGCATAAACATAAATAAAATCATGGCATAAACATAAATAAAATCATGGCATACACATAAATCAAATCATGACATAAACATAAATAAAATCATGGCATGAACATATCTTCATAACATACTTTTCGTAAACATACTTTTCATAACATAATGCATAGCATAAATGGATGCATGTAGCAACTGTGCATATATATATATAAGGATGCTTAATCTTGAAAACATGCTTTTAAATACTTGAACATAATCATAACATGCATTGGGCCCTGGCTTGTACCACATTCATTCATCATATGCGCGCATCCCTAAGTAAATACGAGGTAGCTAATCTCGACCTACTAGGGTAAGGACAGCTTCATCGGTAGTCCCGAACCGTAAGGACAGCATCATCGGTAGTCCCGAACCATGGACAGCATCATCGGTAGTCCAGAACCGTGGACCTTACTTAGGTCCGGTACAAGCCCATAAAATAAAATAAATGCTTTCATGTGCTTCTTCATTCATCATCATTCATAGCATATTCATTCGTTCATCATTCTTTCATCATCATTATGCCTTAAAGGCATCATCATGCATAGCATATTCATTCATTCATCATACTTAGCCTTCATTCATCGTTTCCATTATTAGACATGGCATAGGTACACATCATTCATATAGTATGGCATACACACACAAGCATGGCATGCATTCATATCATTCATAAGACATGGCATACATACATATCATTCATACATCATGTCATACATACATATCATTCCTAAATCATGGCATATGTCTAAACATTCTATGACCTAACGTATATTTCATGACATATAAGCTATAGGTTTAGTTAACATGGTATTCCTTCACCTTACTTAAGCATACCTCCTAATTACCTATACCCTAGGGTACTCTAGGGTACCCCAAAAATTCCCAAAAATTATATTTACTTACTACGCATCATAAGGGAACATTAATCAACATCATCAAGATTTTTTGGCATAATTATAGAACCCAAAATCATGGTGGCCGAAACCCACAAACCTAGGGTTCTTGGTTTCCTTTCCTTGTTGTTGGCCGAAACTCATAGGGTCTCTAGGGTACTCCAAAATTCCCAAAAATTATACTTAACTTCTAAACATCATAAGGAAACATTAAATAACATTATCATGATTTTTAACATATTTTTAGACCTTTAAAACATGCTGGCCGAAACCCTTGAACATAAAGTTCTGGGTTTTGCTTCCTTCCTGTTGGCCGAGACCCTAGGGTGTCCTAGGGTACTCTAAAAATTCCCAAAAATTACAGTTAACTTCTAAACATCATAAGGGAACATCAAATAATATTATCATGATTTTTAGCATAATTATGGACCTTTAAAACATGCTGGCCGAAACCTTTGAACATAGAAACCTTGATTTTGTTTCCCTTCAACATTAAATCCGAAACTAACCCATATATCATGCCAAAAATCCCCAAAAATTTCAATTTACTTATAATCATCATAAGGGAACATAAAATAATATTATCATGATTTTTATCATAATTATGGACCTTTAAAACATGCTGGCCGAAACCATTGAACCATAGAAACCTGGATTTTTTTTCCCATCAACATTAAATCCGAAACTAACCCATATATCATGCCAAAAATCCCCAAAAATTTAAATTAACTTCTAACATCATAAGGGAACATCAAATAATATTATCATGATTTTTAGCATAATTATGGACCTTTAAAACATGCTGGCCGAAACCTTTGAACCATAGAAACCTGGATTTTGTTTCCCTTCAACATTAAATCCGAAACTAACCCATATATCATGCCAAAAATCCACAAAAATTTCAATTAACTTCTACACATCATAAGAGAACATGAAATAATATTATCATGATTTTTATCATAAATATGGACCTTTAAAACATGCTGGCCGAAACCTTTGAACCATAGAAACCTGGATTTTGATTCCCTTCAACATTAAATCCGAAACTAACCCATATATCATGCCAAAAATCCCCAAAAATTTCAATTAACTTCTAAACATCATAAGGGAACATAAAATAATATTATCCTGATTTTTAGCATAATTATGGACCTTTAAAACATGCTGGCCGAAACCTTTGAACCATAGAAACCTGGATTTTGTTTCCTTTCACCATTAAATCCGAAACTCACCCATATATCCAGCCAAAAATCATGGAAAACGTTGGTAACTATTATACCACAGGTGAGGGAGTCTTACCTTAGATTTCTTGATTTTTAGACGTTGGATGGAAAGAAGGAAGAAGACTTGACCACACCTAGCCCTTGGAAACTTGAGAAGACCTTAGATCTTGGAGGATGAGACTTTTTGTGAAGTTTTCTCAAGGGAGAAGTCCTCCTTGAGTGCTCGGCAAGAATGGAGAAGGAAGATAGGAGCAAATGCACTTGATGGCATGAAGAATGAAACTCCCAAACCCCCTTATTAATCAACCATTAAGGTGGTGAATGAAGAGTTTTCTATGGCCCTTCATCTTCCTCTACCGTTTAACCACCATTCACTTCCTTTCCTCACAAGAATTCCTTGCTAGGTGAGTTGGTTAAAGCATTCATTGGTTGTACAAGAGGTCCAAGTTTCAATCTTTCGCCCATGCACCTTTATTTTTATTTTATTTAATCATTTTTCTTATTTTCGAAAATTCCCCTTTTATTTCGAAAATTCTCCAAAAATGACCCATAAATTTGCCAATATTCCTAAATAAAATTCTTTTATATTTATATGAATTTTACCCAATTAATACCCATTTTTCGGAGCCCATTTAAGGCCCATTAGTACCTAATTCCTCAAATTAAATAGGAAAATTAAACTAATACTTACCCATAATCATGCTAATATGTCCAATTAAATCCTATTTATCTTTATACTAATTTCCACCTAAAATCCACCGATAATTATGGTACTAGCAAGCCCATATAAGGCCCATTAGTGCCCTTTTTCCCAATTTAAATGGGAAAACATGGATTTTCTAGGCCAAAGTTTGTATTATTACTTCTAGATCCTTCAAAAATTATCTAAACATGCTCCATATTTTCCTAGAATATTAAGAGAATTTTCCGGGTCGTTACAGTGTGAGTAGTTTAGAATATTGATACTTTGTTGGAGTTATTGATGCATGTGCCAAGATAGTGCTAGTTTCCCTTTTGATTTAATTTTTATTGCTCAATTATGCTTAGAAAAGTTGCCTTCATATTCCATAATGCTTTAGTGATGTTATAGAACCTTGGGGAATGAATTTAAATGGTTAGAAGTTAAGTTTGGTACAAACTCTAGCATAAAAGTTTAAATAGATTTTCATGACTTGCTAAATCTCGTAAAAGTCCTAATTTCGAGTTTATGAAGTTGTTTTGATTGGCTAAAATGTTTAGGAAACTAGTATAGAGTATAGAAATGGTGTTGTGGCTTTGTATGGTGTGAAACTATATGTTTGGTGGAGTTTTGAAACAGGGCTTCGATTCTGAAATTCAGGTTTTCAGACGTATCAGTCGACTGGTACAGTACCAGTCACCTGCCCTATCGAACAATAGCTTCTGTTCGACGCACCAGGTAACTGCAAAAGGTCAGTCACCTGGTATTAGTCGACTGCTATATAGCAGTCGACTGGTACCATTAAAGAGAAGTTGTGTAGAGCAGCTGGTTAGTGCTTTAGTGTTACAACGAAGAGGTCTAGGGGTCAAATCCTGGCAAAGCAAATAAAATGAAAGTTGTTTTGTTTTTTTTGAAAAAAAAAAGGAAGGAAGAAAAAAAAAAGAGAGAAAAAGAAAGTTCCGCATTTTTAGTCGTGCATTAGAGTCGAGAAGTAGATAAAAGTAACGATCCATCTAAGGCAGAGAAGGCCGGTCGCTACAGGTGGTATCAGAGCAGTTCCCATTCTACAGCATCACACACACATCAGCATCAACCTTGCCGTCTTCAAGTAAGAAAACTTTAAGTTTCAGTTTTTCTATTGCTCCTTTACTTAACTTCAGTATAGAAAAATGCTTAAGTACTTACTTATATGTGCATAGAACAAGGAAGCATGTTTAATACCTTAGTATCACGGAATCATGTTTAATCCCTAGAATGGATATTAGGATACTAAGTAAGAAGACAAGTTTATACCTAGAGATGTAGTAGTGATTTCTTGTCTCCTTATGCATTATTAGAGGGCAAGAAGAGGCCGAGCCCCTAATGCAAGGAACGGAACCCCAGTTCAAGATGACAATGAGCCTGGCACAGAACAGCCAAACCTGATGGCAGTCATTGCTCAAATGCAAGCTTAGATTTCAGAATAACAGAAGACCATCGCCACACTGATGGCAAATCAGCACACAGTGCCCCCTACACCACCCACAGCAGGAGTGGAGGACGTCCTTCATGTTGTGATCTTAGTATAGCAAGACCAAGGTCTTGATTTGCCCAAACACAAGGTTTGGAGGATTTCGGCATGTAAGGTGTCCGATAAAAGTTCTGAGTAAGACCAAGGTCTTACTAAGCCCAAGGACGAACTATAGGACTAAGAAATGAGATGAGAAACAAGACCAAGGTATTGTTGTATCCTAAAGCAAGTTTGAGAACATTACCGTTAAGTGTTAAGTTATACATTTGAGGACGCCCTAGAAAGGCCCAAAACGAGGAGCAAGTTCCTAGAGGGCAAGGGGTAATAGAGTCAGTACCACCACCAAATCTCTTAGAGGTGGTGGCTCGGGAGAGTAAGGCAAGAAGCATACCTCATTCAGTCGAAGAAACTGAAGCCAGGGAATTTCCCAAGCACAAGTAAACCATGGGATGGATTTCCTTAGTAAGTACAGCGCTTCAGTGGACTGTCGTAGAAGGAAGGTGGTTTTCAGCCCAGAAGGAGAACCACCATTCGAGTTTCAAGGAGCCCCAAGGAGGAAGACTCAGAAATTTCTCTCAGCCTTGGCAGCCCACCAGATGCTAGAGCAAGGGTGTGCTGGTTTTCTTGCACACGTAGTGGACTCAGAAGCAAAGAAAGAACTCAAGCAGGAGGATGTACGGGTAGTCTGCGAATATCCAGAAGTATTTCCAGAAGAACTACCCGGACTACCTCCCAACAGAGAAGTGGAATTCAAGATCGAGCTAGTGCCCGGTACCGGTCCGGTCTCGAAGGCCCCATATCGTATGTCTCCAGCAGAGTTGAAGGAATTACAAGAGCAACTCCAAGAGCTACTAGACAAGGGCTTCATTCGCCCGAGTCATTCACCCTGGGGAGCTCCTGTACTTTTCGTCAAGAAGAAGGACGGGTCTATGCGTCTGTGCATAGATTACAGAGCTCTGAACAAGGTAACCATCAAGAACAAGTACCCCCTTCCTAGAATAGATGATTTATTTGATCAACTCAAAGGGGCTACAGTGTTCTCAAAGATAGACCTGCGTTCTAGGTATCATCAGCTAAAGGTTAAAGAAAGTGACATCCCCAGGACGGCCTTCAGGACAAGATACGGCCACTACGAATTTGTAGTAATGCCTTTTGGAGTAACCAATGCTCCAGCAGTCTTCATGGAGCTGATGAACCACATCTTCAGGGAGTATCTCGATAAATTCATCATTGTATTTATTGATGATATTCTCATATACTCACAGACTCCAGAGGACCATGCTACACACTTGAGGATAGTGCTGCAGATCCTTCAGCAGGAGAAGCTCTATGCAAAATTCTCAAAGTGTGAGTTTTGGCTAGATCAGGTGACCTTCCTAGGTCACATTGTATCCAAAGAAGGCATTCAAGTTGATCCAGCCAAGATAGAAGCAGTCAGCAACTGGTGTAGACCCAAGAATGCCAGTGAAATCGGAAGCTTCTTAGGCCTGGCAGGATATTACAGAAAATTTGTGGAGGACTTTTCCAGAATAGCCTCTCCACTCACAGCCCTGACCAGAAAGAACCAGAAGTTTGAGTGGTCAGATAAATGCGAGCACAGTTTCCTAGAACTGAAGAAAAGATTGACTAGTGCTCACATCCTGACTGTTCCAGAAAGTGACAAGGCCTTTGACATCTACAGTGATGTATCCAAGATGGGCCTTGGAGCTGTCCTCATGCAAGACGGTAAAGTAATAGCATATGCCTCCAGACAGCTCAAGGACTACGAGAAGAATTATCCTACGCATGACCTTTAGCTAGCAGTTATGGTTTTCGCACTGAAGCTCTGGAGACACTACCTGTATGGAGTGCAGTGCAGAATCTTCACAGACCATCAAAGTTTGAAGTACTTCTTCACTCAGAAGAACCTGAATATGAGGCAGCGCAGGTGGCTAGAGTTGGTCAAGGATTATGACTGTGAAATCCTCTACCACCCAGGTAAAGCTAATAAAGTGGCAGATGCACTGAGCAGAAAATCCTGTGAAGCACTGATGTCCCTATCATCACTGTCTCTACCACTTCAGAAAGAAATAAAGGATTTTGGAGTTGAGGTAATAATTGGGCAACTTTCTGCATTGACTCTAGAGTCAACCCTGCTTGTGGATATACAAAGAAAGCAAAGTCAAGACCCAGAGATCCAGAAGATCAAGCAGGAGATCCAAGAGGCAGAAAATTCAGAGTTTCGAATATCAGATAGTGGCATACTCTATCTTGGAGACCGCCTTTGCGTCCCCAATGATGAGGAACTAAGAAAGAATATTCTAGAAGAGGCCCACAGTACCCCATACTCTATGCATCCTGGTTCTACGAAGATGTACCAAGATTTAAAGAAAAGATTCTGGTGGTCTGGACTCAAGCGAGACGTGGCCAGATATATCAGTACCTGCTTGACCTGCCAGAGGGTCAAAGCAGAACACCAGAGACCAGGAGGAGTTCTACAGCCACTTCCCATTCCAGAGTGGAAGTGGGAAGAAATATCCATGGACTTTATCACAGGTCTTCCAAGAACCACCCATGGACACGATGCAATATGGGTGATAGTGGACAGATTGACCAAGTCTGCCCACTTCCTAGCCATCAAGTTATCACATTCAGTAGAGCAGTTAGCACAGCTGTACGTGAAAGAAGTAATCAGGCTTCACGGAGTTCCGAAGTCGATCGTTTCTGACAGAGATGGGTGGTTCATCTCCCATTTTTGGATGTGTGTTCACGACGCCCTAGGCACCAGACTTCAGTTCACCACAGCTTTCCATCCCCAGACAGATGGACAAACAGAGAGAGTAAATCAGATTTTAGAAGACATGCTCAGGGCTTGTGCGTTGGACTTTAAAGGTAGTTGGTGCAAATTTCTGTGCTTAGCTGAGTTTGCCTACAACAATAGCTATCAGGCCACCATCAGGATGGCACCTTATGAGGCATTGTATGGCAGGAAATGCAGATCACCCATATGTTGGCAAGAAGCTGGTGAGAAAAAAGAGATGGAGTCAGGACTAGGCAGCCAGACTGAGCTTATAGATGAGACCACTCAGGCTATCCAGACGATCCGCCAGAGGATTGAGACTGCCCAGAGTAGACAGAAAAGTTATGCTGACAAACGCCGTAGGCCACTTGAATTCCAAGTTGGAGATTCAGTATTTCTCAAGGTCGCCCCTATGAAGGGAGTGATGAGATTTGGCAAAAAGGGCAAGCTGAGTCCTCGCTACATAGGACCCTACAAGATTATAAAGAGAGTTGGGAAGGTAGCCTATGAGCTGGACTTGCCAGAGGATATGTCAGCTATCCACAGTACATTTCATGTCTCCATGCTAAAGAAGTGTATTCACGATCCTAGCCAAGTGATTCAGCCTCTGTCAGTGCAGATCCAAGAAGATCTTAGCTATGAGAGTAGACCGACACAGATAGTGGACAAAGCAGTTAAAAGATTAAGAAATAAAGAAGTGCCACTAGTGAAGGTCATCTGGCAGAATCAAAAGCATGAGGAAGCTACTTGGGAACGTGAAGACAGCATGGGAGAAAGGTATCCAGAATTATTCTAAGTTCGAGGACGAACTTTTTATAAGGTATGTGGGATTGTAACGCCCCGAAAATTCCATATTGAACTTCTTAAAGTCCTTAGAAGTACTTAAAAATGTTTTAGAAATATTTTAGATATTTTTAGGAATTTTTAGAATATTTTTATGGAATTTTCTGAGTCCGTTTAGTATTTTATTAAAAGAAATAGCTCGAAAATTCTCGAAACTAATTTTAGAAATATCTTAGAATTTATAGATATTTTTATAGAATTTTTCCGTAAACGAAAGTGGCAAAAAGGGGTGAAAAGAGAAAAACGCGTAGGTGGGATTTGATCCCTAGACCTAGGCCGTGAGAGAAGAGTGAGCGGACCAGCTGGGTTGGATCGTTTCGTTGATATAGATTAAGCGAAACAATAGATAGGGTGTAATTAGTTCAATTCGCTCCATAAGTATAAATAGATGATTAAGGAGAGAAATTTTATTTCTCTCAACTAAACCCTCTTCCTCGCCTAAACCAGCCGCACGCCGCCCCTCTCCCCTCCTCCTCTCTTGGGCGAAAACATACCAAGCCCTAGGGCTCTTCTCCGAGAGATTTTCCTATATTCGGAATCCCCAAGACGAGAGGAACGCGTAGGCGTGAACGGTTCATCGAGATCTCATGTTTCTCCGGAACACCCAACGCCAATTTCGGTCGTAAGTCCAAGAAATCAATGTAAGTACTGCTCACATGCGGTAAGAGGCGGTTTTTTCGCAAGTTTTTCCCGTTAGAAAGTTAAAAATGCGATTTTTCCATTAGATTGTGATTATGCATGTAACCCTAGTTTAATTCATGCTTGTATGAGTTAATTAATTACCCTATATGAGTTTAGGGTCTAAGAAAGCTATAAGAAAAGAAAAGAAGATAAAGATAAGAAAAGAAAAGGCCAAGGCCTTAAGAAATCCCCAAAAGTCAAGACTTAGGGATTTTAGCACACAAGGTGCTCGTTAAAATGCCAAGGCATTTAAAGATAAGAAAGAAAAGAAAGAAAAGCTATTTTATTTTCTAAGGCCAGTACCCGGCGTCCAAGGGCGTCGTTAAAGAAATCCAGGTGTCCAATTCCAAGGTCTTGGCCCTGGTAGACCAAGGTCTGCTCTATTAGGATTGGTAGCTCGCTACCCCAACCTTTTAGGGAACGCGCATAAGATGGTACTTACGTCTTAAGTGGATCCAAGTGAGCTATTATTTTCAAGTATATGCTTTAGCAAAGTTTTCTAAAGTTTAAAGAAGTTTTCTAAAAGTTAAAGGAAGATTTAAAGTTAGAGAATTTCTAAAGTTTCAAGTTAAGCCAAGAACAAGTAAGTTGAGATTTATTAATGCTTGAGTATGCATGTTTTGAGTTATACATGTTTCTTAGTGTTTCTTTCAAGCATAAGAAGTATCTCATGTGATTTCACATTGTTTAAAAAGCATGTTTGCACTTTTCGAGATTTTGTGAGCTCGATAGTACTTACTAAGCTTTTTGCTTATTAGTTGCATTTCCTCTTGCTGCAGGTAAAGGTAAAGGCAAGCAATTCTGAAGGAAGGCGACAAGGCGGTGCTGAGTGACGTGTGTGTGGTGGCTGACCTTGGAGAGGTCCTTGGGACAAGATGAATAAAGTGCTAAAAGGGCATTTGCTATAGATGATTAGTTTAAGTTAAACCACATGGAGTTTATCCAAGTAATTGCGTTTGAGATATTTTGCATGTCTTAAAACCACGAGTAAAGATTCCATGTCATTTCATTTAGCATACATATCATTATGATTGCATTGGATGAGTAGAAGTGTGAGTAGTTTAGAATATTGATACTTTGTTGGAGTTATTGATGCATGTGCCAAGATAGTGCTAGTTTCCCTTTTGAATTAAGTTTTATTGCTCAATTATGCTTAGAAAAGTTGCATTCATATTCCATAATGCTTTAGTGATGTTATAGAACCTTGGGGAATGAATTTAAATGGTTAGAAGTTAAGTTTGGTACAAACTCTAGCATAAAAGTTTAAATAGATTTTCATGACTTGTTAAATCTCGTAAAAGTCCTAATTTCGAGTTTATGAAGTTGTTTTGATTGGCTAAAATGTTTAGGAAACTAGTATAGAGTATAGAAATGGTGTTGTGGCTTTGTATGGTGTGAAACTATATGTTTGGTGGAGTTTTGAAACAGGGCTTCGAATCTAAAATTTAGGTTTTCAGACGTATCAGTCGACTGGTACAGTACCAGTCACCTGCCCTATCGAACAATAGCTTCTGTTCGACGCACCAGGTAACTGCAAAAGGTCAGTCGCCTGGTATCAGTCGACTGCTATATAGCAGTCGACTGGTACCATTAAAGAGAAGTTGTGTAGAGCAGCTGGTTAGTGCTTTAGTGTTACAACGAAGAGGTCTAGGGGTCAAATCCTGGCAAAGCAAATAAAATGAAAGTTGTTTTGTTTTTTTTGAAAAAAAAAAGAGAAGGAAGAAAAAAAAAAGAGAGAGAAAAAGAAAGTTCCGCATTTTTAGTCGTGCATTAGAGTCGAGAAGTAGATAAAAGTAACGATCCGTCTAAGGCATAGAAGGCGGGTCGCTACATTGCTGGAGTTTCCTCTAGCTTTCTGTAAATCCCTGGCCTGATCGGTCACCTGACCAATCAGCCTGTGCCCTGATCGGTCATAGTGACCGATCAGGGATGTGGATCGGTCATGCTAACCGATCCATTAACATTCTGGCCATTTCATTGCCAGAAGGACCTGATCGGTCACCAGACCGATCAGGGTGTGTCCTGATCGGTCACGGTGACCGATCAGGTCACTCCTGGATCGATTAGAACCCTCCCTGATTGGTCCAGGAAGTCTTGATCGTCAAATTGACCGATCAAGGCTTCTCTTCAGAAGCTAAGCCCTCTTCCCTGATCGTTCACCAGAATGATTAGGGAACCAAATAGAAGCTTCTGTTCTCTCCTTGATCGTTCACTAGAATGATCAGGAGCCGAACAGAAACCTTCTGTTCTTTTTCTGATTGTTCACCAGAACGATCAGACTTCCCTGGATCGGTCACTAGACTGATCCACAACAAAGAGTTTGTGCCAACTCCCTAATCGGTCACCAGACCGATCTAGCCCTGACCAATTCAACCCTAAGTCCAGAGAACAGGCTCCCTAGCCTTCTCTGACCCATTCTGGTCTCGGAGAAAGAACTCACGTGCCCTCTCCGACCAGTACACTCAATGCTCAATCCCCCAGACCAAGACTTCGTGCCCAGCTTCACTCACCGAGATTTTGTTTAACCTAACTTCCCTCGCTAGGACCTGACTTCACTCACTAGGGTTTCCTTCACCTAGCTTCACCGCTAGGACCCGACTTCACTCACTGGGGTTTTCATCACCCGGCTTCACTCACCGAGGTTTTTATCACCCGGCTTCACTCACCGGGACCCGACTTCACTCACCGAGGTTTCCATCACCCGACTTCACTCACCGGGACCCGGCTTCACTCACCGGGGTTTCAGTCACCTGGCTTCACTCACCAGGACCCGGCTTCACCCACCGGGGATTCCGTAACCCGACTTCACTCACCGAGAGTCGTGCCCAGTCCCCGACCAGGACTTAAACCAGACTCAGCTTATTAACCTAAACTCAAATCAGTGTCAACACCAAAACAACAATCAGGGTCAGACTGCATCAACACGTAAGACTTGTTCTTCACCGGCGACAAAAGACGTACTCGCACCAGGAGGCCGGAGGAACAAAGATCACATCAAATGATTCAAGTGCAAAAAATACGGACACTACATGAATAAATGTCCTGCAAAGGTATGTAAAATTTACATTCCTAGAATTTTCAATTTCCTGCACAATCGTATAATAAGGTTGATAATTTTTCTGAAAAGTTAAATTTACTACATAGTCAAATTAATGTTTTGCATGACCAACTAGAAAATGTAGACAGTAATAAATTATCAAAAATTAATTCTTTAATTATCAATATCAATGTAATAATTTGTAAAATTAATTCTGAAAATCTTAGGGATAACCCTGAAATTAATTCTAAATTTCCTACGAATAACGCTGAAATTAATTCTGAATTTCCTAGCGATAACCCTGAAATTAATTCTGAATTTCCTAGGGATAACCCTAAAATTAATTCTGAATTTCCTAGTGATAACCCTGAAATTAATTCTGAATTTCCTAGTGATAATCCTAAAATTAATTCTAAATTTCCTAGGGATAACGTTGAAATTAATTCTGAATTTCCTAGTGATAATGTTGAAATTAAATCTGACAATCTTGAGGATAATATCGAAATTAATTTTGATAATCTTAAGGATAATCTCGGACTTAATTTTGAAATCTTGTGATTAATTCTAAAAATATTGAAGATATTTTGGAGGATATTGAAAATGAAATTCCTTTAGATGATAATTTAATTATAGATAATGATGAAGATTATTACAAAATATTAACTAGTGACCCAAATTACTCCACTTACTTTGAGGAATAAATCAAAATTATTAGAAAAACTTGAAAAGATAAATAAGGAGGAAATAGTAAAGGAATCTAAAAATTTTGAAATAATTAAAATGATGAAGCTAAACCCACAATTATTATCTTACCTAAAGATATTGAAATTTAAATCTAATTAAATCTTAATAATTTTTACCTTATTTATTTCAATCTTAAATAATCCTTAATTAAGTTAATTTTAATTATCCTTAATTAACTTAATCTTAATTCTTATTTAATTTAACTTTAATTAATCTTTAATTAATTCAAAATCAATTAATCTTCAATTAATTCAAATTCAAATAATCTTTAATTAATTCGTTAATCTTTAATTAATTCAAAATTAATTAATCTTTAATTAATTCAAAATCAATTAATCTTTAATTAATTCAAATTCATTAATCTTTATGAATTTAAAGTTGAAGTAATTCTTAATTAATTCAACTTTAATTAATTCTGAATTCAGATCCAATTAATTCTTAAGTAACTTAAACTTGAATTAAATAAAATCTTACCCAAATCGTAATAATTAATTTAATAAAATTAAATATGTTAAAGTGGGTTGGCATATTCGTGGGTTCACACGATATATGTATCAATCTGGAATTTGATACATCGTTAGAAACTGAATTAAATATTTTGACTTATTTGAATCATGCATTAATGCCATGGGCATGCATCTGCTATTTCTTTAAAATTTATGGCATGACATTCATGTTTAATTTTATGCATGATTTAGAATGGTTATATGAAAAAGAATAGTTGAAACTGGAACAACCTAGTATTAGGTAGAGGTGAGATGATAGTACGTTAGGGAAGCCCTTCAAATAAGGTCAAGTATATTCTACTTGGTCTGTTTAGTCTAGTGGAACTAGTCGAAGCTACCGATCCAAAACCTAAGCTAGTTAGACCAAAATTTTTCAAGAAGTAATTTGAAAATGAATTTTCAATAAAAGACTTTGTCAAGGAAAGGGTTGATGATCTAATAAGGCTACGACCAAAGAAGACCTTGTGCCTCGCCAAGACCTGGAAGCCGATTACTGCAAATCAAATTCACTTTACTATTTGATAAATTTGAATCTAACACAAGTTTCAATTAAATCTTATATTTAACAATTAATTAAGAAAAATGATTCAAGCATCTCACAATACACCCATAAGGCAATCATGCTTGCTTGTATTGAGACATCTAGAATGGGTGAGATGTTAAGGACTAATAAATTGAAAATATCTTTCAAAATTGTTTTCCAAAAGTCTTAAAATATTTTTCTAAAATCTATTTTCAAAATAGTGCTTTAACATATTAATGTTTTTATGGATTTCATCCTTTTCTGATTGGTTATATATATTATACACTTTTTTAAAATTATATTTTTTTCAAAAATTGTTTGACCTACACAATTAGACACAAGCCTCTTAGGTCAATACTAAAGTCCCCTAAGGCACTTAGATAGAGTCAAACGGTATTGGATACAGGGGGAGTGTTTTATCCTTTTTAATCTTTAAAAATATTTTTCAAAAACTGTGCTTTAATTAGTATCACTTATGTTTTCGAAAAAGCTTATGCTTTAAAAATTATCTTCTTTCCAAATTGTGGTTTCGGAATTTATCTTCCTGAAAATTATTATTCATTTGATTTTGATAATCCCTAAAAGACACAGAGGAAGGTCTACTTCATGGTCTATAAGGACTCCTAGGATGAGCCAAATTTAGGGGGAGTCTGAGTCAAGAAAATTTTCTAAAAGTTTTTTTGGTAATTATTTGTTTTGAAATTATTAGATAATTCCTTTGATTTGAACTAAACCCTAAAAACTTAGAGGAAGAGTACTTGTGGTCAACAAGCTTCCTAGGACTGGGTCAAGTTTAGGGGGAGGTCAAATTACAAGAATTATTTGATATATTTTCATGCACTGCATTATTAAGTCCTTTTTGAAAACATAAATTTTCTATCAAAGTACTGCCTTTTAAATCATATTATCTCTCTATCGCTTTCAATCTCTATCACTTTCAAAATAGTTTTTTTGGAAATAATATTTACTTGGTTTAGAGAATTTTCAGGACACTTAGGAAATTATCCTTGTAGTTAACAAGGTTTCCTAGGATTGTGTCGGACTGGAAAAGAAATCAAGTCAAGTAAAATATTATATTTTTAAAAACAAGATTTCTCTAAGTACTTTCAAAATATGAGTCAAATAATAATTTTTTCTAGTATTTTTCAAAAAGTTCATAATATGTTTTAAAAGTACTTATACTTATCAAAAATTCTAATATTTTCCAAAAGTACTTATACTATTCAAAATTTACTAATTTTTTTCAAAAAAAAGTACTTATACCTTTAAAAATGCTTATATTTCTAAAAAAAGTACTTGCATTTTTCATAGATCATAATATTTTCCAAAAGTACTGCATTTTTTCGAAAAGTTCCAGACATCTCTAAAAAATACTAGTATTTTCTTTAAAAGTGCAAAATTTCTTTCAAAATATGAATAAAGTGCACAATATTTTTCGAATTACAATTTTTTTTGCAAAATGCATAATGTGTTTTAATTGCATAATCTTTTATGAGTGTGTTTGTTCAAAATTTATCATATTTCAAAATATTTCTAGCCCTTTGCTATGCTTTCAATGATTTATACTCTGTACTTTCAAAAGAACAAAATGTTTTCATTGTTGGTGCAAGTGTTTTGGTGATTTATGATGTATGACAACGAGGGAGAGTGAGCTTAAGTTAGAAAATTTTCATTTTTTTCCAAGGATCAATGAAAATCAAAATGTTTTTCTTCAAAAAGGGGAGGGTGAGCTTATGTTAGAAATACATTTCTCCCAAAGATCAAAATGTATTTTCAAAACTTAGATCAATTTTTTATTTTCTTTTGATCCCAAGGATAGTAGTTTAGCCCTTTCAGCCAATCTAACTTATGATATTGTCAAACATCAAAAAGGGGGAGATTGTTGGTGCAAGTTGCATCAGTGATGCCCTTCTCTAAATGTTTCAATGTTTGACAATATACTTAAGTCAGTGATATATTGAACAAAGGAAGGGTTTGTCAAGAAAGGTATAACAAAGTGAACCAAAGTCCTAGTAAACCTAGGCACGAAGTCCTGGTTCAAGGAATTGGGCACTAAGACCTGGTGAGTGAAGCTGGGCACTAAAACCTGGTGAGTGAAGCTGGGCACTAAGTCCTGGTTCGAAGAATTGGGCACTAAGTCCTGGTTCGAGGAATTGGGCACTAAGTCCTGGCCAAGGGTTGGGCACCGAAGACCTGGTTCGAGGAATTGGGCACGAAGTCCTGGCCGAGGGTTGGGCACCGAAGTCCTTGACTTAGGGTTTGGGCACGAAGTCTTGGTCTGAGGGATTGAGCAACTTAGCTGAGCGATGACTAAGGACATAAGTAGAGACGGGTCGAGGTTCGGACGTCTCGAGATCCGAGAGTATCGAAGGCTAAGTAAAAGTCCAACCGAATGGAATGGGTGACAACCGTCTCCTGAAAGGAGTAGGTTGAAGGCGCGTTCCTGGGGGTGGGAACTTGCGTCGGTTCGACCTAGGATTTCGGGGAAATTCGAAGTCAGAACAATCTCGTTAAGGCTAAGATTGTGTGTGTATTTGCTTTGTATTTGTGTATCTTGCAAGTACCTAGAATGGAAGATAAAGCAGGCAAACAACGCACAAAGCGGCTGGAAGCTGGCTGCTAGGCGCCCCCATTGTAGGAGGTGCCTAGATGGAGCTAGGTGCCCCATCATCCAGGGTGCCTCCATGAAAGGAGGCGAAACAGGCATTCATTCAGGCACCCCATATGATACAGGCACTCTGGTTGAAAGTTGTATCTGCTGCTGCGAGTTCGAAGCAGAGATAAGCTTTGACTAGGTTCATTGAGGCGCCTGGGAGGTCCAGGGCACCCTGGTCAAGAGTGTTATCTATTGCGACGAGTTTGGCGCGGAGATAAACTTTGAACAAGTCCTTTGAAGCTCTCCGGTGATCACAGGCGCCCTAATGAAGCCTATAAAAGGGGCTTCGACCCCAAGGCTCAGAACACAACTTCCAGAATCATTCTGAGCACTCCAAACAGATGAAACGCGCTAACAATGAAGCTTTGCGACCAAGGAGGCTCCGGGAGGAAGTGTGCGGCACTTCGGAGATTCAGATCGGCCGAGTCTTTGATTCTTTTCATTTGGTTTGATTTACTTTCTGCACTTACATTTATTTCATATTTTGATTGTAAATCATACACTGTATGACGAGTTTCTTCGCCTCCGAAAATTCCGGAAAGGAGACCATTAGTGGACGGGCGTTCCCGTGCTTAGTCCTTGGATGTACTAACTCTGGGGGGTTGGGAACCAAGTAAATCCCGTGTGTACAAGTCTCATTGTTTTCTTCATTCTTTCTATTTTCCGCTACACTAACTCTGAGTCTAGAACGAAGATCCGAAAGACAAGTTCTACGAAGTTCGTGAAAAATTTACGATCGATATTCACCCCCCTCCTCTATCGACAGCACCGGTCCTACAAACCCATATTGCAACTAAGCTTTAGACTTGCTTCCCTTTTTCTTTTGATTTCTTCTTCTTTTCTTCCTTCTTTTTCCCTTCCTTCTTCTTCAAGAGAGGGCATTCATCCCTCATATGCCCTTCTCCTTGACAATTATAGTAAATAATCCTCCTTGATCGACTTTTACTTTTTAAGCTTTTCCTAGCATGAGATTTATTAATGGAAAAGTGTTTGAAGGTCTTTCTCATTTTTCTTACCATGTATGTCTTCTCATCACTATTCATGGAGGCGCTTGATTCTTCAGAGTTGGAGGATGAAGACTTCCTCTTCTTCCCCTTTTTCTTGTTTGCCAAAAGGGTTACTCCTCTCGATTTACGAGCTTCTCCATTCAATCCTTCGATCTGAGTCTCATGAAGCTCCATTGTTGAGAAAAACTCTTCTAGAGAACTCTTCTCTAGATTCTGTTGGATCGAGAAAACACGATAGAGGGAGGGTGAATATCGTGAAAGCGTTTCGGATTTGAAAAAAGAGAATGCGCAGCAGAAATTTAAGTAAAACACACACAGAAGAACTCAAGCACTTTTACTTGGTTCGGAGTCACGGTCGGCTCCTACTCCAAGGCCCACGGTCCTTGACCATTTACTGCGGGCAATTCTATATGTGCGCAAATGTTTACAGAAAATATTACAGTTGTAGTGTAGTAAATAAAATTAGACTCTTTGTTACCGACGCCCGGTGTGGATCGTACTTCGAAGCTCGGACTGTCACGCCCCCAGAGGTCCGGGCTCGCTCGAAAATCAAGCAGCACCTCCCCTGTACGGCGGACAATCTGAAACTCTTATACATACATACTCCACACATATATAATATAGTTCAGCCACACTCGGCTGGCGTTCACACCAACACAACCACGCAGTTAAATAATATAATTAACAAATAATAAACATAATGAATAACTCTCCATATCTAAGCGCTACAAACCGAAATCCAACGGAAATAAATAAATACATGTCTAACGAAAAGCCAAATATCATCTGAAACAATACTAAAATCCAAAACGACACTAATACTTTAAAACTACTACAAGTGTACGAAAACCAATAAATCTAATACCCAAGCTAAGAGACTGGCAGCTGGATCCTCTCTTGGCGGCACGAGACACAGCTATCGACTACCTGAAACAAAAAGAAGAACAAGGGGTGGTGAGTTCCGGGTGGAACTCTGCGGGTATAAGAACAGATAAATGCATGGTATATAAAAGGGTAAAGCAAGCATAAAGATAGCCAAAGGGTATACAGTTTCCGGAATAAAAAACATAAACAAAATGCATCCATACAAATAAAACATACCTGAAACCATGTAACAAGTAGGGACAAAATCAGAAATCCCCTCTAACACCTCCATAAACACCTAATACTGCTAAACATATCCAGATCATATAAAATGCAAATCATAATCATATATGCATGTCAATCAAATGCAACAATCATAGCTCAAACAAATGCAGCAAACACAAGCAAATGCATAATGCACAATATGCATATGATGTCATGACCTGCACTGTACACACACCAACCACCATTAGGTTGAGTGGACAAGATACAAGCGCCAAGCACCTGTGGCTATGCAAATACACCACGACAACCGTGGCCCTGATATGAAAAACCCCGAAGCACCTGTCGGGACTCCTAACACCTGTGGAGTATCAACTGTTTGCACACAACTCTAACTGAGTGTGGCATAACAGGAAAATATACCCGACGACCCGTCTCAACTACAAGGGAGCCCGTGGTCATCAGCCTGAATGCTATGATGCATGTCACCAATATCCACCTCCTAAATTAAATCCAAAACCATGTGAAAATAGAAAACACCAATAACACCAAAATAAGGAAACATACGAAAAGCACAATCAGTACCAAAGTAAATAAACATGCACTAATCTACTGGGTAGGGTTATCTAATGTCAATCAAACCCAAGATAGGTCAAATGATTATTCTAAAGTACACGCGGTACTCTTAGATCAGAAGTCAAGTGATGAGGCTGTATAACTGAACAATTTGGAATTATCACTCAAAGGTCATGTTGGGACCGGGTGCATGTCGACAAGGATACGAGTTCGTAAAATTTAAAATTTTTACGTGCAGCGGAAGAGTTTGCATAAAATAATTTCCTAAATTATTTTAACTTCGTATCTAGCATGCAACCTTATAGTGTATCGACATAATCATGAAATAAAAGTTTGCGAAAAGTAAACTAATTTACCAAGTACCTCGCGTAACTCGAAGTAAGGGACGAGATCCAACCGTAGCGTCCCTTGGAAGCTTCGCCTCTATTCGCGTCCACGCCGAGTTCTCTTCGGGATGACTTCACAAAGTCACGAGTTTTGTGCCGACGAGAACTACTAGATTCTCGGAAGGCACAACTAGAAGAATAAGAGAAACAATGGAAAAACTAACCAATGAAGTAACGGAATCGTATTCCGGAAGAGAGGAGTCGCTATCCGCTTCTTCTTCTTCGTCTTCGGGTTCTCCTTCCTTTTGGTTGCTCACGCCAACTTCCCTCTTGGAGGAAGGCTTGGTGCGCCGGCCCTAATTCACAAGAATGGGCGCCGGCCCTAGGCAAGGAGAAGGAGAGGGAGAGGAGAAGAATAAAAGAGAGAGAGAGAGAGGGAACTCTTAATCAACTATTGATTAATTGATTGATGTTGTTATGAATAAAGGGCTAGCCTTTGGGTCCTTTATATAGTAGCAACTCTTTGCTAAGTCTCCCTCTAAACGGAATTAGTTATAAGAAATTTATCCTATAAATTTTCTTAACTAATTATTCCGTTTAAACTAAGTTTTATTATAAACTAATTTATAATAAAACTAGTTCTTCTTCTCTTTAAATTATGGAATAAATTTTATAAGAAATTTATAAACTTTCTTATTATGGAAAAATCAATTCATAATTGATTTTATAAAATTAAAATAAACCAATTCATGGATTATTTTAATCTTCCATAAAAGAATAAATTTCTATAAATTTTATTTATATAAATTTCTTTATACAAATTTATTTATCCATAATTTATAAAACAAATCATACTAGATTTATTTTATTAATTAAACCAAAATAAACTTGGTTTATTCTCCTTCATTGGCCGGCCACCCAAAGAGGGTTAACACCCTCTTTGGTCGGCCCAAACCGACCCGAACCGTCGCGAATTAAACTCATTTAATTCGCCCAAAAAGCCTTCAAAAGACTTAGCCATTTTTAGCTTCCATTGCGCCTCTGACTAACTCAGATTCGACTTGTTTCTCTTGATCGGAAAATCCAATTTTCAACTCGTTTTAAATCCCTCGGATTACTCGTATTGCGTGTGACTAAATAGGCTTTCGATTTATGTTGGTCGTCTATAATTAACCCATTAATTATAGAACGATCATGAGTGGCACCTAGTAGTACATCATGATCCCCAATTAATCGAAAGATCAACGGTTTGACCCCAGAAGAAATTATTCTGAAACCCTTCAGCAGCTCTAATGAATCGTGCCTCATTCCCTTCACCACCTTATACCCACTTGGTTCAGGACACGGTCTATGGTGTCAGTCCCCACTAGGCTGACTACGTCACACCTAGCCCAAGTAGTGTCTTCCTCGTCCTTTGGATTTCTAATTACTCTCATGTATTTAAGAGACTCGCACTCTTAACATGATATGCTCTGGCCAGAGGCTTTGAGTAACAATCCGACGATAGGCCTGGGTATACATCTCCTCGCAAGGAGTGGTGAATCCTTTGTAGGCTGTTCAAACATCTTCGGGCACTTCGGCTTATACCCAACCATCCCGGGTCCACACCTCCTTGGAGATGCTTGCTTAAGATGTTAAAGTATAAGTCTCCATGACCAAGATGACTTGAACACCGCAAGTCAAAGGAACATCGCACTTAAGCCGCAGTAAGATCTTCATTGACATATCTACATGTAGATTCCCATATGAAGTCTTACAGCCAGTCACTCCAATGAACTAGTTCCCTTAACTAGCATCCATGTTTATCTCCGGACATCCCAATGTCACCAGCTAGTGAGAATCAGCTGATTAGAGAATAACCCATGCTAGTCTCAACAGAATTGATAGTGTCCATTTTTATCAATTCATCGACTAGGGATAATTTCAATACTTCACAATTGCACATTAGAGATAATCACTAGTTGTGATCCCATCACAAATTCTCTTGATGCTGTGAGTTGTATTGCGGACATTCAGTAGATGAGTTTAAGATCCCAATCAAATACACAAAACATGTATACTCAAATAGTGAATTATCATTTATTAAAATAAATGTTTACATCATAAGGCGATTGCCTTAGGACACTTCTCTCATATCACTAACAGGTCAAGCACGAATAAGTATCAAGCAGGAAAACAAGGCAAATAGATTTAAGATAAAGCAAACCTACTCAGGAAGTTAAACGACCATGCATTTAAGATAAATGAAACTACAAGAATCAAGGGAGAAGTACCTGCCTCCAAAATATATGCCTGTAAATGCAGAGAACTCTCGTCCAAGTATCCACAATCATCAATCAATGTCCTGTACCAACATATATGATTTAGCTAATTATAATATTCAACGAGTACCTAAAATAAATCCTAGAACACACTAGGACGAACTCTTTATCGCTTCGATCATTAACTAATCACAAATAATGGATGATACTAATTGATCCCAATTCCTTAGATAGATTTAATCTAACCCATCAATAACCCTAATCCAATCCCTCCAAATGATTAAATTGGATTTGAATATCTTATCCCTTAATTAAATAACCCTCCCATGAGTTAACAACGCATCTTCAATCCTTACTTAATCAACTAATAGCAATTTATCATGAAAACATACTAAATCAATCCACAAGATGTCATCAATATCAATACCAAAATATCCGTATACCTAATTCAATTTTAATAGTACTGTAACCCTCAGCGAAGCTAACAAAAAGACTAAGAACCAATTAACCAAGTTCATTAGCATTCTCCACCTTTGCATGAACAAACTTAGGGAGATAACTGTTACCCTTTAGCCAGCTTCTCCTTCTTCGATAGTGGACCACAGCAGGAGGTGGAGGCCGACAACAGCAGCTGATCGGATGTTGAGCTGTAAAACAGGGATCGATTAAAACATCATCGATCGACGATTGTGCTTAGGCTGCGGCGATTGAGAAAGAAGGCAAGGAACACTCGAACTCACCTAAACGGTCGACCATAACGACAAACCTCGACTAACTACCAAAGTTAGCTCGCTGTCCACCCAAAAGGTTTCCCCAACTCCGGCCATGGCTTGTTCACGTGAGGATGGGTTGCGACATCGAGCGATTCAAGAGGGTTGTGGGCCGTCGGCGTTTCCATCGTCGGCATGATCGCACAAAGAGGGAAAAAGGACGACATCAAGGTAGGAGATCAGCAACTTCTTCTCGGCCAGAGGGCTGAAGGCGTCGGCTGGAAAGGTGGCTCACGGCCGAAAGGGGGGGTGGTCGGCAACAGTGAAGGACCGCCGGTGAGGGTGCTTTGCACAAGCAAACACTTAGCTTCCGCAGGACCACCTTGGACGCAGCTTTGGGGACTTCGAACCTGGTGACCATCGCCCGCCAGAGATCGGAAGGCGCCGACGAAAGGTGGGGCAGCGCGATCGCGAGGAAGGGATGCGGCGTCGGGCGGAGAGGGGAGGAGAAAGGAATCGGGCGCGTGAGGTTTAGGGCACGGGAGAGAAGAGAGATTAATATATATATATATAATTAAAACCTTTCCTTATATATATACATATATATTCCGAAAATTTAACTTTTCCTTAAATAAATCAAAACCAACTCATCTTGCATCCAATTATCCTGTAAATATTTCCAAGAATTATTCCAAAATTTTCCCTCTCATAGTTTCCAAATTTAAAATCCTATTTATGGTGATTGTATATAAATTTATATATATATTCCAATATATATTTATATATATTATTTTATTTTGTACATTTATTTATTATTATTATTATTATCGTATTTTACATGGTTAGCGCTTATCCCTCCAGAATCGGGCTCGGAGCTGACGGGGGTGCCCCGGTTGATTTGGTCTGCTGGCTTCACGGCTGAGTTTGCTTCGATTATTTGGTTGGCTTGGACCCAGGGCGCCCGAGGCATCCAGGGCGCCCAGGACCATCAGGCCACCCGGGAGCTTGAGGGTGCCCGACCCAGTGAGCTTCCGAAGCGATTCTTGCTCAACTGCTCGTTTGGCTTTGACCTTGGGCGCCCGGGACCTCCCGGGCGCCTAGCCCAGCTGCTGCCCCTCTCCTTTGGGGCGTTCTGAGCTGCAGAAACACGTTCCTTTGGTCCCTGCATCCAAGGTCAGTTCCACAACAAACAAGGCAAGAAATGTTAGGTTTATACAGCCATAGTTGTCTTGGTTCTGACTTCGGGTCTCCCAAATGGAACCCTAACTCGAACCGACGCCTAATGTTGCCTCGACGGGGAACGCATCCTCACCTACTCCTCTCAGGAGAATTTACCTTTTGCCAACCGGCTCCTCCAGTTGGACTTTTGCCCAGCTTTACTCACCAGGTCTTCGTGCCCAATCCACGACCAGGTCTTAGTGCCCACCTTCCGAGCAGGTCTTCGGTGCCCATCCCTCGGCCAGGTCTTAGTGCCCACCTTCTGAGCAGGTCTTCGGTGCCCAGCCCTTGGCCAGGACTTAGTGCCCACCTTCCGAGCAGGTCTTCGGTGCCCAACCCTCTGCCAGGACTTAGTGTCCAGTCCACGACCAGGACTTATTGCCCAACCTTATGTCAGGACTTAGTTGCCCAGCCCACGGCCAGGACTTAGTTGCCTAGTGTTTTTAGGACTTTTCTTGCACACTTGAGTAACATCGTTAGAGCATAAATTGTACTTAACTTTGAATCCTTTGCCAATATCAAAACAAGGTTCGATATGTTGCTTCCTGCACCAACAGATTCTTCGAAATATAGTATGAATCCACCATTGAACTCTAAGTTGATGTTCTTGCAAAGGCATTGATGGCTTTCATTATGATGTCATGGTTGGAGAGTTTCTCACCTACACTTGTCAATCCACTTAATATTTCTTTAATTCTAACATAAAGTGAGGATATCTTTTCTCCTTTTTCAAGTTTGACATTGTTAAGTTGAGTTTGGAGAAGGTCTCTTCTTGCTAACTTAGCTTCTGATGTTCCTTCATGATGATCTACTAGCTTTTCCCATAATTCTTTAGCACTTATGTAATTTCCAATTCGAGTTATCTCTTGTTGAGGGAGAACACTTAATAAATGATGCAACGCTTTTGAGTTTGCTAGAAAATCTTCCTTTTGCTTCTTGTTCTACCTTGTATTCTCAATTAATTTATTATCATGATCCCTAGGCATCTCAAAACTAGTTTTCATAATTAGCATTACATCAAAATCGATTTTGAAGAATACATTCATTTTTGCCATCACGAAAAATCTCCTTCAAACTTAGGTGGTTGTGTGTGAGCCAGTCCTTGAAGAGCAACCTTGCGCTCTGATACCACTTATAGAATATTGGAGGCTCGGCTAGAGGGGTTGAATAGCTCATCACCAAAACACTTGTTCTTCCTACAGGTTAGTAACATAGCAGAAATATAAACTAAATAATAAAGAACAAACACTAACACAAAACCTTTATGTGGTTCGGAGATTGCTTGCTCCTATTCCACGGCGTGTCCTTGAGGTGGATGACCCCTCAATCCATCAATGGATTAGTCTCCAACAATCTCCAGCTAAGTTTTCTCCTTCTCGGTGGAGAACAACCTCTCACAACGATCTCTCTTCCCTTTACAAGATTTAGCTTAGGGTTAGGGGGAAGAGATTGAGCGTTGGAGTTTTAAACACTTCATCAAGAAGGTTTTCAACAGAACATTTCACCCTTCTCAAGCCTCAAAGCTTCCCCTTAAGTATAGGAAAGAGCTGTTGACAAAACAGCTCAGATCCATTACCAGTCGATTGATCCTCTTCATTGGACACAACCAACAACTAGCCAACGATTAGTTTTTTTCAAAGCATCAGTCGACTGGTGTCAACCCCAGTCGATTGATCTTTTTGTGAGTTTCACCCAATCCTACCAGTCGACTGATTCCTCCTCCAGTCGACTGCCCACTTACAAACTCACTCTCAACCTCTCCGAAGTCCATCCCTCGCGTATGCCTTGAAAACCACTTCCCCGACTTGCACTTTGAAGTTCTCTTCCTTTAGCTCTCGTCCCTCGAATGCATACAAGCCCGCGGCTTATTTCCATGTCATCCTTCGTGTATGTCTTTGAAGTCTACTTCCTCCTCTCGCCCTTTAAAGCTCTCTTCCTTTGGCTCTTGTCCCTCGGATGACTTCACTCATTGCTCCTCATGTATGGTTCACCAAGTCCTGCATGACTCGACACACATCAAATCAATATAAAAACCTAACTTAATAATATTGTCACATACATCAAAACCCTGATCTACCCGATCAAACCTGGGTCAATTTCACCAACATTGTTTTCAAAAACCAACGACACCATTGATATTCAGGTTTGAATCTTTTAGAGCTATTGTTGTAAGCTATAAAACTAGTAATAGAGGTCATAATTTGACTTTCCTGAGCTAGATGAAACTACAACACTTAAAATGTGTCAAATCAATGTCCACTAGGTCTATCAATGGGTTTTGACTGAAATCCATTGATTGACCTAGGTTCCCTG
The DNA here is from genome assembly GCA_024364735.1 of Boesenbergia rotunda. Taxonomy (NCBI): domain Eukaryota; kingdom Viridiplantae; phylum Streptophyta; class Magnoliopsida; order Zingiberales; family Zingiberaceae; genus Boesenbergia; species Boesenbergia rotunda. Next base: position 47,733 of record JAGFNQ010001723.1, read on the forward strand.
GATTTCATAAAATTTATCACTGATTCAAAGATATCAGTGTTTACAATCTACATATGGCTTCCAACTCTTGTTATCACACTCCCATATGAATTTATAGCCGCATACAAGTGGCACACCCCTTGGAGCTGGTATTGAAAAATCAGCTTCAGGGTGGAGCTGATTTTGCAGTGCCAGCTTCAAGTTGAAGCTGGTTTTGAGAAACCAACTTCAAGGTAAATCTTTATAATCTTTTTGGATTCACAGTGAATAGAATCCTCTGCCAATTCAGTATAAATTTCACATTTCATATACACCAATATTAAAGTATATACAGATTGTTAGAAATACACTATAGAACTCACACAAGATAAAATAATAGCTCTTATATTTCTCAGTAATACATATATACATATCACATATGTACAGTTAGTAATATGAGAGAAGTGTCCTAAGGCAATCGTCTTATAATTGTAATCATTTACTTTAATAAATAAATATTCACTATTTGAGTATACATGTTCGTGTATTTGATTGAGATCTTAAACTCATTTACTGAATGTCTACAATACAATTCATAGCATGAGAGAATTTGTGATGAATTCACAACTAGTGATTATCTCTACATGTGCAATTGTGAAGTATTGAAATTGTCCCTAGTCGATGAATTGATAAATACGGACACTATCAATTCTGTTGAGACTAGCATGGGTTATTCTCTAATCAGCTGATTCTCACTGGCTGGTGACATTGGGATGTCCGGAGATAAACATGAATGCTAGTTAAGGGAACTAGTTCATTGGAGTGACTAGCTGTAAAACTTCATATGGTAATCTACATATAGATATGTCAATGAAGTTCTTACTGCAGCTTAAGTGCGATGTTCCTTTGACTTGCGGTGTTCAAGTCATCTTGGTCATGGAGACTTATGCTTTGACATCTTAAGCAAGCATCTCCAAGGAGGTGTGGACCCAGGATGATTGGGTATAAGCCGAAGTGCCCGAAGATGTTTGAACAGCCTACAAAGGATTCACCACTCCTTGCGAGGGGATATATACCCAAGGCCTATCGTCGGATTGTTACTCAAAGCCTCTGGCCAGAGCATGACATGTTCAGAGTATGAGTCTCTGAAAGACATGAGAGTAATTAGAATCTGTTGGACGAGAAAGACATTATTTGGGCTAGGTGTGACGTAGTCAACCTAGTGGGGACTGACACATATAGACCGTGTCCTGAACCAAGTGGGTATAAGATGGTGAAGGGAATGGGGTACGATTCATTAGAGCTGCTGAAGGGTTTCAGAATTATTTCTGAGGTCAACCGTTGATCTTTCGATTAATTGGGGGTCATGATGTACTACTAGGTGCCACTCATGATCGTTCTATAATTGGTTGATTATAGACGGCCAACATAAATTGAAAGCCTATTTAGTCACACGCACTACGAGTAATCCGAGGGATTTAAAACGAGTTGAAAATTAGATTTTTCGATCAAGAGAGATAAGTCGAGTCTGAATTTTCAGAGATGCAATGGAAGCATAAAATGGCTAAGTCTTTTGAAGACTTATTGGACGAATTAAATGAGTTTAATTCATACGGTTACGGCATTGGTTTGGCCGGCCACAATAAGAGGGAGAACCAAATTGTTTGGTTCAAATTATAAAATAAACCGCGCGTGGTTTGTTTTATAAAATTATGGATAAAGAAATTTATATAAAGAGATTTATTTTCATGGAAATTAAAATAAACCTTGGATTGGTTTATTTTATTTTATAAATCAATAATGGATTGATTTACCATGATAAAGAAATTTATAGAAATTTATTCTTTTTATAGAAATTAAAATGAACCATGGATTGGTTTATTTTATTTTATAAAATTAATTATGAATTGATTTTTCCATGATAAGAAAAATTTATAAGATAAATTTCTTGTAAAATTTATTCCATAATAAAAGGGGAGACATGGTTGTTTTTATTATAAATTAAGTTATAATAAAAACTTGGCATAACGGAATAATTCATAAGAAATTTATAAGATAAATTTCTTGTAAAATTTATTCCATAATAAAAGGGGAGACATGGTTGTTTTTATTATAAATTAAGTTATAATAAAAACTTGGCTTAACGGAATAATTCATAGAAAAATTTATAAGATAAATTTCTTATGAAAAATTTATTCCGTTAAAAAAAGGAGACTTGGCGATAAAGAGGCTACTATATAAAGGTGCAAAGGTAAGGCTTGGAAATCAATTCAAGTGATCAAGGATTCTTGCCTAGCCTCTTTTCCTCTCCTTCTCTCCCTCTCCCTCTCCCTCCTCAAGTGGGCACCGGCCCTAGAAGGGCTTCTTGTTGCCGTGAGCCACCTCCACCAAGAAGAAGCCACAGAAGAAGAAGAAGCGGATCACGACTCCTTCCTTCCTCCCGGAATATGGATTCCGTTCTTCGTTTGGTGGTTAGCTTTCATCTCTCTCTCTTGATATTCTTGTCGTGCCTTTGGAGAATCTAGTAGTTTTTGTCGGAAACTCGTGGCTTTGCGAAGTCATCCCGAAGAGAACTCGGCGTGGACGCGAATAGAGGCGGAGCTTCCAAGGGACGCTTCGGTTGGATCTCGTCCCTTACTTCAAGTTACGCGAGGTATCAAGTAAATTAGTTTACTTTCTGCAAAATTTCAATTTATGATCATGTCTACACAATATAAGATTGCATGCTAGATACGTGGTTAAAATAATTTGAGAAATTATTTATGCTAAATCTTCCGCTGCACGTAATTAAATTTTAAAATTACGAACCCGTATCCATGTCAACATGCATCCGGTCCCAACAGTGGTATCAGAACCGGTTAGTGTTCGACATAGTCATATAATTATTTTGCGGAAAACTTTGTCATGATCTCAATTTTGGAAAATTTTCCAATTATGGAAACTTTCCAATTATGATAAATTTTAGATTTAGGAATTTCAAAGTTTGGAAATCCTCATGAAATTTCGCAAACTTTTGAAATATCCTAGTTTCTGAAATTTTATGATAATTGTGAAAACTTCCCATTTTGGAAAGTTTCTAATTTTGGAAATTTCCTATTTTAGAAATTTTCCAATTTTAGAAATATGTAAGTTTTCTTTGTACCAGAAACTTACAATTATTCTGAAAACCTATTATGAAATTTCGCAATTTTGGGCACTTTCTTTCAAGAATGTCTAGACAAATTTATGGATTGTTAATTGACAATTAAATTTGAATTGGTTTTAAATTATTAACAAAATTCTTTATTTTGGATTGAGCCTCGGGGAGCCGTCCAATTTAAAGTTAGTTGTTGTAATTTAATTTCCTATTTTGAATAAAATTGTCATGTTTAATTTGGTTACGCCTCGGGGAGTGGACCAAATTAGATTTACAATAAATTCCTTTTTTTTGGGTATCAGAGCCTCGGGGAGCCACCCAAAGAAAATAATTTGTTGAAATTAATAGATCCATAAATAAAATATGTAATCAAATCTTGGAAATTTTGAGGTGATTCTCAAGCGATAATTTCCTTATTTGATTTAAGAGGTGATGCTCTTATATATTGTTGTCTCCAAAATTAATTAGGAAAATGGTTTCATATAGAGTTTTCTTAAAAGAGATTTTCATGAAAATAATATGTGGTTGAATTAAGGGAATCTGTCTCTTAATTTAATAAGATTTGATTTAGAGAAATCAAAGTCTTAAACATATTATTTCCGAAATTGATTATGACAATTTTGGAAATTGTTTCCCAAAACAATTCCTTAAATAAAGTATGAAATTAGAATTAGGAAATCCGGTTCCTAATTCAATTAATGAGACTTGATAAATTAAGTCACATACATACTTTATTAAGGAAATCGTTAGTATATGACATAATTATATGTCATGAATGTGCTTAGAAAAGAAAGGATGAGACCCAAAATCCCTTACAAAATATTAAGGCCAACACCTTCCATTAATATGGTTAGAACCGGAGTTTTGTTTCTCGTTTCGGTTGATGGACGCATCCATGCTCGGCTTGAACCTCAACATGTTCAAACCATGGAATTAGTTTATGATTAATATAGTTGGAGTCAGAGGTCAATCCTTAGTTTTGGTTGTTGGACACATCCAAGCCTGACTAAACGGTTGAATGAGCTCCAACCATATTAAAACTATTTCTTAATTAATAGGTCAGCCTTAAGCTTGGAGCATCGATTTGTTGTGCCACAGCCAAGGTCGATGTAAAGAGAGGTGCAGTTGGGTGTTATGTATATTGTTGCATACTTGTTAATGAGTTAATAACCCAATGATTTATGCAAACATTCAATTAGTTGATAGCATAAAGTGATAGTTACATATATGTGATATGTAATCGGTATAATTACCTACCTTCATAGCTAAGAATAACTTGATGGCCACAACCATGGTTGTTCATATCTATGGTTGGATATCAACCTATTTGGAGATGTTCCTACGATCTCCCGAATTGATAAAAAGGGTTATTCAATTCGATAAATAAATAGGATTTAATTAATGTATGTTGATGCATTCTTTATCATTCTTCTCACATAAGCTCAATTTGTATTTCTAGGATAATCACTCGATCATGTCTTCTCTGAATTTGCATTCCATTTTGGAGACCAATAAGTTAACTAAGGACAAAAGAATTGAAAAGGCACCAAAAGGCACTTGCCATCACTGTGGCAAGGAGGGCCACTGGCGAAGAAACTGCAAGGTTTATCTTGAGTCCTTGAAGAAGAAGGCATCCGATGCCCCATCCTCTTCAGGCATCTTCGTTATTGAATATCACTCTATTTCCTCGTACACCTGGGTACTTGATACTGGGTGTAGCTCACATATATGTAATGACATACAAGGGCTAAGGAATAGAAGAAGACTCGTCAAGGGAGAAGCGAATTTGCGAGTTGGAAATGGAGCAAAGATTGCTGCTATTCCCATCGGAACATATTTGCTAAAGCTCCCTATTGGACTTGTCTTAGAATTGGATAATTGTTATTTTGCTCCTTCGTTAATAAAGAACATTGTATCTATTTCATACTTGAATGAAAAGGGTTATCATTTAACTTTTAGTAACAATTGTTGTTACATAACTTTAAATGGTGTTCTTTATGGGACCGGAACTTTGTGCAATGGTATCTACACGTTAGATTTATCCGGTGACATTTTCAATATCAAAGTAAGCAACAAACGTGCTCAAATAGATAATCGAATAGACTCCTATACGTGGCATTGTCGTCTTGGCCATGTAAGTAAGAAACGCATGACCAAATTACACCGATGTGAAATTCTGGAATCATTTGAACCCGGTTCATTTGATACATGCGAATCATGCTTAAAAGGCAAGATGACCAAATTACCCTTTTCCGGAAAAGGTAATCCAGTGGGAGAATTGCTTGGTCTAATACATACTGATGTATGTGGACCAATGTCAACTCTTGCACAAGGAGGCTATAGCTACTTCATTACCTTTATCGATGATCACTCACGATTCGGGTATGTGTTCTTGATGAAACACAAATCTGAAGCTTTTGAGAAATTCAAAGAGTTCAGAAATGAAGTAGAGAAACAGCTTAGCAAAAGTATTAAGATACTTCGATCCGATCGGGGTGGTGAATACTTACGTCAAGAGTTTCAAGATTATCTTAGGGACAATGAGATATTGTCTCAATGGACTCCGCCATATACACCACAGCATAATGGTGAATCTGAGAGGCGCAATCGAACCTTGATGGACATGGTTAGATCTATGATGAATCATGCAACTCTTCCAAAATCCTTTTGGGGCTATTCACTTAAGACAGCAGTTTATTTTCTAAACAGAGTCCTGACCAAGGTAGTCTCTACTACTCCATATGAGACGTGGAATAGTAAGAAACCTCACTTAACTCACCTTAAGATATGGGGTTGTCCTGCTTATGTGAAGCGGACTGTATCAGACAAATTGGATGCTAAGTCTGATAAATGTCTATTTATTGGATACCCTAAGGAAACAAAGGGTTACCAATTCTATCATCCCTTGGAACAAAAGGTGTTTGTTTCAAGGCATGCTGTATTTCTGGAAAAAGAATTTCTTATACAAGAAAACAGTGGGAGTGGCATTGAACTTGATGAAGTTCAAGAAACTCCAATAGACATTACAGAGACACCTAGTCTAGACCCACAACCAACAACTCATAATGATGAGCTATCAGTTGAACCTAAAACAACACCACCTCTTCGTAGGTCTGATAGGACACGCAATATTCCAGAGAGATACGGATTTCTCATAAGTGAATCGAACGACGTGTTCCTCATTAGTGATGACGAACCTATCAGTTATGAAGATGTTCTGAAAAGTTTAGAAAGGGACAAATGGCTTGAAGCCATGAAGTCGGAAATGGATTCCATGTACGAAAATCAAGTATGAAACTTGGTTAACCCACCTGAAGGGATTAAACCCATAGGGTCCAAGTGGGTTTTCAAGAAGAAAACTGACATGGAAGGTAATGTTGTTACCTTTAAGGCTAGATTAGTGGCAAAAGGATATCGTTAGAAACAAGGAATTGATTATGACAAAACCTATTCGCTAGTAGCTATGCTTAAATCCATTCGGATGCTCCTAGCCATAGCAGCTCATTATGATTATGAGATATGGCAAATGGATGTGAAAATAGCTTTCCTTAATGGAAACCTGCTTGAGGATGTATACATGATACAACCTGAAGGTTTCACATCGGTTGATAAAACCAAAGTATGCAAGCTTCGACGATCCATATATGGACTGAAGCAAGCATCAAGGAGCTGGAACATCCGTTTTGATGAGACAATCAAAGAGTTTGATTTCTCACAAAATCCTGACGAATCTTGTGTGTACAAGAAGGTTAGTGGGAGTGCAATCGTATTCCTAGTATTATATGTCGATGACATATTACTTATAGGAAACGATATATCAGTCTTACAGTCGGTTAAAATTTGGTTGTCCAAAACTTTCTCCATGAAAGACCTGGGAGAAGCAACCTATATCCTTGGGATTAGAATCTATAGAGATAGATCAAAACGGTTGCTTGGTCTTTCACAGTTTACATATATAGACCGAGTGCTAAAAAGGTTTAGCATGTCGGAATCCAAGAAAGGTTACCTTCCCATCAGGCATGGGATCAACCTTTCAAAGTCTATGTGCCCGCGCACAGAAGACGAGAGGATTTGCATGAATAAGATTCCTTATACATCCGCGATAGGATCTATCATGTATGCTATGTTATGTACTAGGCCCGATGTATCATATGCTCTGAGCGTCACGAGCAGATACCAGTCTGATTTAGGAATGGATCATTGGGCGGCTGTCAATGTAACGACCCAGAAAATTCTCTTAATATTTTCTTAAAATATTGAGCATATCTAGATAATTTTCCGAGGGGCCTAGAAATATTTATATAAAATTTGGCCTAGAAATCCATATTTTCTCATTTAAATTGAGAAATTAAGTACTAATGGGCCTTATATGGGCTTTTTAGTACCATAATTATTGGAGAATTTTAGGTAGAAATTTATATAAATATAAAGGGGTTTTAATGAGAAATATGAACATAATTATGGGGGGAATTTTAGGGGATTTTCGGAATTTTGGAAAAAAATAATAGAAAATAAAAAGGGAAAATAAAATAAAAATAAGGTGCATGGGCCAACGATTGAACCTTGGACCTCTTGTACAACCATGTAGGCTCTAACCAACTCATCTAGCAAGGGAATGTTTTGAGGAAATGAAGTGGATATTGGTTAAGGCTTAGAAGAAGATGAAGGGTCATGGAGAGACTCTTCATTTACCTCCTTAATGAGTGATAAAGAGGGGGGTTTGGGAGTTTCTTTCTTCCTTCCATCAATTGCATTTGCTCCCCTCCTCCCTCCTCATTCTAGCCGAAACCCCAAGGAGGAGTTCTCCCTTGGAAAAACTTCCACCAAGGCTTCATCCCCAAGATCTAAGGTCTTCACAAGGGTACAAGGGCTAAGGGTGGTCAAGAGGCAACAAGATTTCCATCCTTCTCTCTAATTCTAAGGGTATAACCAAGATCAACCAATGTAAGACTCCCTCACCTGTGGTATAATGGTTTTCGTCAAGATTTACATGATATGAAAGTTTTGTAAGTAATGTTTATGTTGGAAAAACCAAAGGAAACCCATGAACCTAACCTTATAGGTTTAGGCCCCATGGGTTCTTGATCTATAATGATGATAAAAATCTAAATCATGTTGTCTAATGTACTCTCATGATGTTTAGAGATAAAATACAATTTTTGAGAATTTTTGGGGTACCCTAGAGACCCTATAAGTTTTGGCCAACTTCAAGGACCCAAAGGTTAGGGTTGGGTTTTAAACTTCAAGTATATGTTTTATGTGTTATCATGATATAAGGGAAATGGAGGGTGATTATGTGAATTTTCAAATGGCCTAGAGACTCTATAAGTTTCGGCCAAGATGGGTTAATGGGGTAAAAGTTAGGATTTATTTCAAGTAAGGGCCCCAAAGGGCCCTATGGTAAGATGTGATTAGTGTTTTATGATTGATTGGGGATTTTAATGGAATTTTTCCATACCCCCATGGCCTTATAATTTTCGGCCAGCCCTAGGAAAGTGGCCTAAAGATTAGGGTTAACCCTAATCATGAGCCCCAATGACTTCCTATGGTCTTATAAATGATGTATGGTTGTTCCTTTACCTTATGCTATATTACATGTTTATGGAATTGATGGAACACCACCTTAGAAGTTTTGGCCAAGCCTTGTATCTAGGGTTTGGGGTGGAGTTAAGGTTCAAAGAATGATGGTTCATGTTTACATAAAGTATTTATATGTATAGGATCAAGTATGTGGTAGAAATCATGTTAACCTTAACCCTAATGTTTAAGCACCATGTTTTATGTTTTATGTTTTATGTTTATGATTGGATGCCATGCTTAATAGGGTTTATTATGAATGTCTTACATCTTTATGCCATGTATTTGAATGGTAGGTAGAATGTTATGGAAATCCTACCTATGTATGCTTAAGATAGATATCATGCTTAGGCAAGAAATGCAATGTTTACCTTATGTATCATGATTATACAAGCTCTATGTAGTAGGATAAAATATCTATGAAAACATGTCATGTTCAATGCAATGCGTACCTTCAATGTTATGATCATGCAAGTACTAGGAATAGGAATGATGTGTAGGTATGCATGCCATGTTTATGTAGGAAGATGAATGTCATGTCTATGTAGGAAGAGGAATGCCATGTTTATGTAGGAAGATGAATGTCATGGTTTTTATGAATGATGATGTATGTCATGTTATGAATTAAAGATGATGCTTATGTCTTTAAGGCATAAATATGATAAATGGTACGGTCGATGGTCGACGGTATGACGGTCGTGAGGACCGGTAAATGGGCCGGTAGACGGTCCGAGCCGTAACAAGTTATGTTATGCTAAAGATGCCATGAATGTCTTATGAATAATGAAGCATGTAAAGTATTTTACTTTATGAATGGGCTTGTACCGGACCGAAGTATGGGTCCAAGGGATGGGCACCTTAAGAACGCCCCGGTTCTGGACTACTGACTATGCTGTCCACAGTTCTGGCACTACCGGAGCTGTGCAACAGGGATGGGCTCCTTAAGAACGCCTCGGTTCGGGGACTACCGACTATGCTGTCCTTACCCTATTAGGTCGGGGCTCGCTACCTCGGACTTGCTAGGGATGCGCGCTTATGATGTATGTATGTGGTACAAGCCGGGGACCCCAATGATGATATGATGATTATGTCTAAGCATTTAAAAGTATGTTTTTAAAAGTTAAGCATCCTTATGTATATGCATTTCACTCATGCATTCATTCATGTTATGCATTATGCTATGTTGATGAGATTTTATGCTTACACTTCATGTTAAGAAATATGCATGAGAATAAATGATCTATGCCATGATTATGTTAAGAAGATGTTCATATGCTATGATAGGAAGTATGATTATGTTTAGGCCATACAGGTTGTTTCACACCTTATGGACATGTTTATACCATGTATTATGCCATGTCAAGAAGGTTTAGGATGTTATGTTTATACCATGAATTATGCCATGTAGTATGCCATGTTTACCATGGATTATGCCATGCTAGGAACGTTGATTATGTTTATGCTTATGTCATATAGTATGTCATGTTTAGAATGTTATTATGTTATGTTCTTGCCACGTATTATGTCATGCTTAGAATGTTTACTATGTTTACGATTATGTCATGTCTTATTCCATGCTAGGAATGTTCACTTATGTTTATGTGCATGCCATGCTATGTATATGATAAGTGATTCAAGATGTTATGTTCTAAGTAGAGCACCAAGTATGTTAATGTTTCATGTGCTCATTATGGGATGATGAATGGTTTTTGTGAGTAGGAAAGAGTCTTACTAAGCCTGTGTGCTTATAGTCTTATTTCCTTATACCGCAGATCATTCAAGGGGACAATGATGGAAGCAGCAGGAGGGCAAGAATGCATGTGTGTAGTAGTGACTTGGCCCAGGAAACCCTATGTTTACCGTTTATGTTAGAACTTTACCTTGCTTACTTATATGCTTGAATAATGACCTATGGAACATTATGATATGAGGTTATGTATGACATGATATGATGCCTAAGTTCAAAGTGAACCTTATAATATGAGGTTACGTATGACATGATATGATGCTTAAGTTCAAAGTTAAAATGCTATGGTTCCTATGTCATTAAGTTAAGAATGTTGTAGGGCATGTATAAGTTAAAGTTATTCCGCTGCCTTATGATGTCTACATGCCTTAAGTATGTTAACGTAACGCTGCTTAGGAAAAAAAAAAGCGGGCGTTACAGTCAAGACAATCCTTAAGTACTTAAGAAGAACTAAGGATGTGTTCCTAATATATGGAGAAGGAGATATGGTAATACGTGGGTATACAGATGCCAGTTTCCAGCAAGATAAGGATGACTCCAAATCTCAGTCTGGATACGTATTTACTTTGAATGGAGGCGCAATAAGTTGGAAGAGTTCCAAGCAAGACACTGTAGCGGATTCTACCACGGAAGCTGAATATATTGCGGCTTCGGAAGCAGCAAAAGAAGCAGTCTGGATCAAGAAGTTTGTCTCGGAACTTGGTGTGGTTCCAACCATTGATGAAGCAATAACGGTTTACTGCGACAATAATGGAGCTATTGCACAAGCAAAGGAACCAAGGTCTCATCAGCGATCCAAACACGTGCTTCGCCGCTATCATTTGATCAGAGAGATTATAAGTAGGAATGATATACAAATTGAGAAAATTCCCACTGAAAGGAATTTAGCGGATCCATTAACTAAGGCCTTGGCTCAAAGCAAGTTTGAGGGTCATGTTAGAGCCTGTGGTATTGGATACTGTAGCGATTGGCAATAGGCCAAGTGGGAGTTTGTTAGTAATATGTGAGAAGTGTCCTAAGGCAATCGCCTTATAATTGTAATCATTTATTTTAATAAATGAATATTTACTATTTGAGTATACATGTTCGTGTATTTGATTGAGATCTTAAACGCATTTACTGAATGTCCGCAATACAATTCACAGCATGAGAGAATTTGTGATGAATTCACAACTAGTGATTATCTCTACATGTGCAATTGTGAAGTATTGAAATTGTCCCTAGTCGATGAATTGATAAATACGGACACTATCAATTCTGTTGAGACTAACAGGGTTATTCTCTAATCAGCTGATTCTCACTGGCTGGTGACATTGGGATGTCCGGAGATAAACATGAATGCTAGTTAAGGGAACTAGTTCATTGGAGTGACTAGCTGTAAAACTTCATATGGTAATCTACATATAGATATGTCAATGATGTTCTTACTGCAGCTTAAGTGCGATGTTCCTTTGACTTGCGGTGTTCAAGTCATCTTGGTCATGGAGACTTATACTTTGACATCTTAAGCAAGCATCTCCAAGGAGGTGTGGACCCAGGATGATTGGGTATAAGCCGAAGTGCCCGAAGATGTTTGAACAGCCTACAAAGGATTCACCACTCCTTGCGAGGGGATGTATACCCAAGGCCTATCGTCGGATTGTTACTCAAAGCCTCTGGCCAGAGCATGACATGTTCAGAGTATGAGTCTCTGAAAGACATGAGAGTAATTAGAATCCGTTGGACGAGAAAGACATTACTTGGGCTAGGTGTGACGTAGTCAACCTAGTGGGGACTGTCACACATAGACCGTGTCCTGAACCAAGTGGGTATAAGATGGTGAAGGGAATGGGGCACGATTCATTAGAGCTGCTGAAGGGTTTCAGAATTATTTCTGAGGTCAACCGTTGATCTTTCGATTAATTGGGGGTCATGATGTACTACTAGGTGCCACTCATGATCGTTCTATAATTGGTTGATTATAGACGGCCAACATAAATCGAAAGCCTATTTAGTCACACACACTACAAGTAATCCGAGGAATTTAAAACGAGTTAAAAATTGGATTTTCCGATCAAGAGAGATAAGTCGAATCTGAATTTTCAGAGACGCAACGGAAGCATAAATGGCTAAGTCTTTTGAAGACTTATTGGACGAATTAAATGAGTTTAATTCGTACGGTTACGGCATTGGTTTGGCCGGCCAAAGAGGGTCGCCACCCTCTTTGGTTTGGTCGGCCACAATAAGAGGGAGAACCAAATTGTTTGGTTCAAATTATAAAATAAACCGCGCGTGGTTTGTTTTATAAAATTATGGATAAAGAAATTTATATAAAGAGATTTATTTTCATGGAAATTAAAATAAACCTTGGATTGGTTTATTTTATTTTATAAATCAATAATGGATTGATTTACCATGATAAAGAAATTTATAGAAATTTATTCTTTTTATAGAAATTAAAATGAACCATGGATTGGTTTATTTTATTTTATAAAATCAATTATGAATTGATTTTTCCATGATAAGAAAAATTTATAAGATAAATTTCTTGTAAAATTTATTCCATAATAAAAGGGGAGACATGGTTGTTTTTATTATAAATTAAGTTATAATAAAAACTTGGCATAACGGAATAATTCATAAGAAATTTATAAGATAAATTTCTTGTAAAATTTATTCCATAATAAAAGGGGAGACATGGTTGTTTTTATTATAAATTAAGTTATAATAAAAACATGGCTTAACGGAATAATTCATAGAAAAATTTATAAGATAAATTTCTTATGAAAAATTTATTCCGTTAAAAAAAGGAGACTTGGCGATAAAGAGGCTACTATATAAAGGTGCAAAGGCAAGGCTTGGAAATCAATTCAAGTGATCAAGGATTCTTGCCTAGCCTCTTTTCCTCTCCTTCTCTCCCTCTCCCTCCTCAAGTGGGCGCCGTCCCTAGAGGGGCTTCTTGTTGCCGTGAGCCACCTCCACCAAGAAGAAGCCGAAGAAGAAGAAGAAGCGGATCGCGACTCCTTCCTTCCTCCCGGAATATGGATTCCGTTCTTCGTTTGGTGGTTTGCTTTCATCTCTCTCTCTTGATATTCTTGTCGTGCCTTTGGAGAATCTAGTAGTTCTTGTCGGCATGAAACTCGTAGCGTTGCGAAGTCATCCCGAAGAGAACTCGGCGTGGACGCGAATAGAGGCAGAGCTTCCAAGGGACGCTACGGTTGGATCTCATCCCTTACTTCAAGTTACGCGAGGTATCAAGTAAATTAGTTTACTTTCTGCAAAATTTCAATTTATGATCATGTCTACATAATATAAGGTTGCATGCTAGATACGTGGTTAAAATAATTTGAGAAATTATTTATGCTAAATCTTCCGCTGCACGTAATTAAATTTTAAAATTACGAACCCGTATCCATGTCAACATGCACCCGGTCCCAACATGTACAACTTATTTGGTTTACAATTCACACCCAAGTGGTGAGATTACAGTAGAATAGATATTTACACTGAAAATATTGAGAACTTGTCCCTCAAAATTAATACTGATACATCAACTCTAAATATTTTAATATCTCTTTATTTGAAATCCATCATCAGATCATATAGCGAACTTCTAATGTATTATATCACAAAGAAGCCACAGTCATTACTGTAAATAACAACAGTACTTTAGAAATTCAAATTAAAGTCTGTGCACATTGAATCTCTTTTACTTACCTAGATTCTTGTCATGGACAATCAACTGTGCAAGAACCCCATTTCTCAAAAGGATGATGATGTTCTAAACCAGGATGAATAAAGCAAGTTTGTCACCAGAAAAAGCTTTTACTTCGGCTACCTATAAGAATGAATTGAAAAAACATATACTATAATTATAAATGAAATATAATCATAAATAAGCATTTTGTCAACTCACCAAAGCTTCAAAATTTGTCGATGATTTATGATCATGTGCAAGAGAGTTGTAATGCGTGAAATCCCTCGCTTTAGTATCGATAGCCGCTAGGTGAAAGTGTGCATTACTTGTATTAATAGGTATAAAAATATACCTTATCCCTCTATCTACTATAACTATTTTTATTATTTATGTCATGCCTGTCTTTCATGACCATTTTGATGTTGTCCATAATTGAGCAAAGAGGTATATCATTATCCAATTAATGTAACATATTTAACAAACATATATTAACCGATAATATATTTTCCTTACAGTGAAGCTCGTTGCCAAATATATAGAGTTGTTCTATGACCTATTAGATGAGAATGTCTCCCTAAACATAATCGAATAATATGTGTCAATTAGCTCCTCTATTGTAAAGTCATTGTCATTAACACCAGATAATATGGATGCCATATTTAAAGAAAAAGATGGAGGTGATCGTACGGTCGGTAAGAGGGGGGTGAATTGCCCCTGAAAAAATAAAGACACTATCTTTTGTTTCTCTCAACAAAGATGAAAGTTAATTCAAAATAAAAATAATAACATCAAATTTAAATAATACAGAAAAAGAAAGAAGTTAAACAGTTTACTTGGTTTATAACCAGAGAGTTGCTAATCTAAGGCAGAATAAAGTCCAGACCTCCTGAATAGCTCCTTCAGGCGGAGAAGACTTTTACACAGTGAAAAGCTCAGAAATTAGAGATAGAGAAAGCTAAACTGAATTTCGTTTAAATGAATGATTCTTTGGAACTAAGCTCTGGGGGCTTATTTATATTCCAGAAACTTTTATCCGAATGCTGACGTGGCACAATAGGGGGTGCACGAGTGCTTGAGGGCGCCTGACATGTGGCCTGGAAGTTATCCGCTTCGTAACATTCATAAACGGCTAATTTATGGATAAAAATAGACTTGAGGGCACCTGTATGCACTAGAGCGCCCTGGAATAGGGGCACCCAAGTGCTTGGGGCTCCCTCATTCTCGAGCGCCCTTAAGCACACGGGCGTCTGAGAGCCTTTCGGTCAGCCAAATACTGACCAGTCTCCCGCCAATCTTCTTTGGGTGATTTCGAACCTTCTAGAGTCGGGCTCACTTGAACCTGAAAGATCGATATGGGCGTGCAGAGGGGGGGTGAATGCACTTTCTTTGATCGTTTGATCTCTACACAGATGTTAGCGCAGCAGAAATAATATGCAAAGGAAATAACAATGCTAACAAAAATTCTTTTACTTGGTATCCACCCAGATGGGTGACTGCAGCACTTCGTTACTGTACGGAACTGTACAGACACGTGTAACGAGGCCTCCTTTTATAGGTGAAATGGACAGATTCGCAGTCTGTCCAGACTCGCACCAGTCGACTGCCCCTAGGGCAGTCGACTGGCCCAGCAATAAATGCTGACCAACGGCTAGTTTTGGGGTATACCAGTCGACTGCCCCAAGGCCAGTCGACTGGTCCAAAGCTGCGAGCTTTCTGTGGGTTTTGGCAGTCGACTGCCTCTGGGCCAGTCGACTGCCCTGCCTCCCAGCTCAGCTCCAGCCACTCCGAACCTTCTCCTTCGCGTGTGCCTTCAGGTCTGCTCCCTTGGCTCGCCCCTTGAAGTCCTCTTCCACTGGCTATCGTCCCTCGGATGCGCATGCAAGCCTTCCCTTGGCTTGCCTCCATGCCACCCTTCACGTGTGCCCTTTGAAGTCCACTTCCCGGCTTGCCCTTGGAGTTCTCCTCCCTCGGCTCTCATCCCTTGGATAGGTCCACCAAGTGTGATTATCCAAGTCCTGCAAACTCAATCACACACATCAAATACAACATAACACTCTAACTTTAAACCTATTCGCCCACACATCAAAACCATGATCTTCCAATCATTTAAGGGCCGATTGCCTCAACAATCTCCCCCTTTTTGATGTGTGGCAATATGTTTAAGTTAGAGATAAATAATAGCAATAGCAATAGCAAAAGATAGCAATTGAAACATTATGAGACATAATAACCCTAAGAGGCAACCTCCCCCTTAACCTATGCCCTCTCCACAGTTTCAATTCTAATCACATTCCAAGTTAAGTTTCCACTTAACAACATCAATAAGAATGTAAGACATGTCCAAACCTAAGAGGTACCTCCCCCTTAATCCATGTCTTCTCTCCAAATTTTAACCTTCCAAGGTATAAGTTAGACAAAATACCTAAAACCACCCATTTTAAGTCAAAATTCTAACTTAAACCACTCATTCTCCCCCTTTGACACCATCAAAATGATTGCCTCAAGCAACCAAACCATATGACATCAAATGTGAGAATTATCGATTTCTGAAATCTTTCACAGTGGCTGAAAAACAGGCGTGCCAGTCGACTGCCCATAGGGCAGTCGACTGATACACTATCAGTCTGATTTTTCAGTTTTTCTGTCGAATTTCAGAAACTCCTAGAAAATTCCTAAAATTGTAAAATTTTGCATACATGTTTAAAATATTATACTCTATCAGGGAAAAATATTAAACCATATAAATTTTCAAACATGTATGACTTTTGATAAAAACCCAAAAGCTATGAAAATCACTACATTTTGTACCAAACTTTGAAACCAAATTTGCAAATATATGACTTTTAAAAACATGGCACAGTATGTAAAACATAAAATGGTTTTCAAAGGTTTAAAATGTCCAACTATGATTTTTGGCAAAGTGTCCATTGATTAAACACTTGCCTCCCCCATAGTTGGTTTAGTTTTGATATTTTGATACTTTTAATGGTCCAACAATGTGCCACAAGCACAAGTGAGCCAAATGTATCACCCTAATGGATCAAGCACCCTTTTTCAAAGCTAAGGTCTCCAAGTCCATTCTATACTTCTACAAAACACATTCCAAGGCCTCTTCTTAAGGATGAAAACTCCAATTCGGGAA
>JAGFNQ010001724.1:0-29827 GCA_024364735.1 Boesenbergia rotunda
ATATGATCCGCTTCTTCTTCTTCTTGGTTGGCTTTCTCCTTGGTGTAGATTGCTCACGCCAACTCCTTGGAGAACAATGAAGGTGCGCCGGCCCTAGGGGATCTAGGTTGGGCGCCGACCCTAGATGGGAGGGAGAAGGAGAGAATAAGAGAGAGAGAGGGAGAGGATTAACTCTTAATCAACTCTATTGATTAATTAGGAATAAAGGCTTCCCATTGGTTTCTTATATAGTTGCTTCTCCCTTGCCAAGTCTCCTCTTA
This sequence comes from Boesenbergia rotunda, assembly GCA_024364735.1. NCBI lineage: Eukaryota > Viridiplantae > Streptophyta > Magnoliopsida > Zingiberales > Zingiberaceae > Boesenbergia > Boesenbergia rotunda. The sequence goes on from JAGFNQ010001724.1 coordinate 261, forward strand.
ACGGAATTAGTTATAAGAATTTTATCTTATAAAATTTCTTATAACTTATTCCGTTATGTTTAGTTTTATTATAACTAATTTATAATAAAACAAATTCTTCTTCTCTTTAAATTATGGAATAAATTTTATAAGAAATTTATAAACTTTCTTATTATGGAAAATTCAATTCATAATTGATTTTATAAAATTAAAATAAACCAATTCATGGATTATTTTAACTTCCATAAAAAGAATAAATTTCTATAAATTTATTTATATAAATTTCTTTATACAAATTTATTTATCCATAATTTATAAAATAAATCACGCTAGATTTATTTTATTAATTAAACCAAAATTAATTGGTTTTTCTCCCTTTTGGTGGCCGGCCAACCAAGGAGGGTTGGCACCCTCTTTGGCCGGCCCAAACCGAGCCGAACCACCGCGAATTAAACTCATTTAATTCGCCCAAAAAGCCTTCAAAAGACTTAGCCATTTTTAGCTTCCATTGCGCCTCTGATTAACTCAGATTCGACTTATTTCTCATGATCGGAAAATCCAATTTTCAACTCGTTTTAAATCCCTCGGATTACTCGTAGTGCGTGTGACTAAATAGGCTTTCGATTTATGTTGGCCGTCTATAATTAATTAATTATAGAACGATCATGAGTGGCACCTAGTAGTACATCATGACCCCCAATTAATCGAAAGATCAACGGTTGACCTCAGAAGTAATTCTGAAACCCTTTAGCAGCTCTAATGAATCGTGCCTCATTCCCTTCACCATCTTATACCCATTTGGTTCAGGACACGGTCTATATGTGTCAGTCCCCACTAGGCTGACTACGTCACACCTAGCCCAAGTAGTGTCTTTTCTCGTCCTTTGGATTTCTAATTACTCTCATGTATTTTAGAGACTCGCACTCTAAACATGATATACTCTGGCCAGAGATTTCTGAGTAACAATTCGACGATAGGCCTGGGTATACATCTCCTCGCAAGGAGTGGTGAATCCTTTGTAGGCTGTTCAAACATCTTCGGGCACTTCGGCTTATACCCAACCATCCTGGGTCCACACCTCCTTGGAGATGCTTGCTTAAGATGTTAAAGTATAAGTTTCCATGACCAAGATGACTTAAACACCGCAAGTCAAAGGAACATCGCACTTAAGCTGCAGTAAGATCTTCATTGACATTTCTATATATAGATTCCATATGAAGTCTTACAGCTAGTCACTCTAATGAACTAGTTCCCTTAACTAGCATCCATGTTTATCTCCGGACATCCCAATGTCACCAGCCAGTGAGAATCAGCTGATTAGAGAATAACCCATGTTAGTCTCCACAGAATTGATAGTGTCCGTATTTATCAATTCATCGACTAGGGATATTTTCAATACTTCACATTTGCACATTTAGAGATAATCACTAGTTGTGATCCCATCACAAATTCTCTTATGCTGTGAGTTGTATTGCGGACATTCAGTAGATGAGTTTAAGATCCCAATCAAATACACAAACATGTATACTCAAATAGTGAATTATCATTTATTAAAATAAATGTTTACAATCATAAGGCGATTGCCTTAGGACACTTCTCTCATATCACTAACAAACTCCCACTTGGCCTAATGCCAATCGTTACGGTATCCAATACCACAGGCTCTAACATGACCCTCAAACTTGTTTTGAGGTAAGACCTTAGTTAAAGGATCCGCTAAATTCCTTTCAGTGAGAATTTTCTCAATTTGTATGTCATTCCTACTTATAATCTCTCTGATCAGATGATAGCGGCGAAGCACGTGTTTGGATCGCTGATGAGACCTCGGTTCCTTTGCTTGTGCAATAGCTCCATTGTTGTCGTAGTATACCGGCACTGCTTCATCAATGCTTGGAACCACGCCAAGTTCGGAGACGAACTTCTTGATCCAGACTGCTTCCTTTGCTGCTTCCGAAGCTGCGATATATTCCGCTTCCGTGGTAGAATCCGCTACGGTGTCTTGTTTGGAACTTTTCCAACTTATTGCGCCTCCATTCAAAGTAAATACGTATCCAGACTGTGATTTGGAGTCATCCTTATCTGTCTGGAAACTGGCATCCGTATACCCACGTATTACCATATCTCCTTCTTCATATATTATGAACACATCCTTAGTTCTTCTTAAGTACTTAAGGATTGTTTTGACAGCCGCCCCGTGATCCATACCTGGATCAGACTGGTATCTGCTCGTGACGCTCAGAGCATATGATACATCAGGCCTAGTACACAATATAGCATACATGATAGATCCTATCGCGGATGCATAGGGAATCTTATTCATGCAAATCCTCTCGTCTTCTGTGCGCGGACACATAGACTTTGAAAGGTTGATCCCATGCCTGATGGGAAGGTAACCTTTCTTGGATTCCGACATGCTAAACCTTTTTAGCACTCGGTCTATATATGTAGACTGCGAAAGACCAAGCAATCGTTTTGATCTATCTCTATAGATTCTAATCCCAAGGATATAGGTTGCTTCTCCCAGGTCTTTCATGAAGAAAGTTTTGGATAACCAAATTTTAACTGTCTGTAAAACTGATATATCGTTTCCTATAAGTAATATGTCATCGACATATAATATTAGGAATACGATTGCACTCCCACTAACCTTCTTGTACACACAAGGTTCGTCAGGATTTTGTGAGAAATCAAACTCTTTGATTGTATCATCAAAACGGATGTTCCAGCTCCTAGATGCTTGCTTCAGTCCATATATGGATCGTCGAAGCTTGCATACATTGGTTTTATCAACCGATGTGAAACCTTCAGGTTGTATCATATATACATCCTCAAGCAGGTTTCCATTAAGGAAAGCTGTTTTCACATCTATTTGTCATATCTCATAATCATAATGAGCTGCTATGGCTAGGAGCATCCAAATGGATTTAAGCATAGCTACTGGCGAATAGGTTTCGTCATAATCAATTCCTTGCTTTTGACGATATCCTTTTGCCACTAATCTAGCCTTAAAGGTAACTACATTACCTTCCATGTCGGTTTTCTTCTTGAAAACCCACTTGCACCCTATGGGTTTAATCCCTTCAGGTGGGTTAACCAAGTCCCATACTTGATTTTCGTACATGGAATCCATTTCCGACTTCATGGCTTCAAGCCATTTGTCCCTTTCTGAACTTTTCAGAACATCTTCATAATTCGTCATCGTTTATGAGTAACACGTCGTTCGATTCACTTATGAGAAATCCGTATCTCTCTGGAATATTGCTTGTCCTATCAGATCTACGAATAGGTGGTGTAGTTTTAGGTTCAACTGATAGCTCATCATTATGAGGTATTGGTTGTGGGTCTTGACTAGGTGTCTCTGTCATGTCTATTGGAGTTTCTTGAACTTCATCAAGTTCAATGCCACTCCCACTGTTTTCTTGTAAAAGAAATTCCTTTTCAAGAAATACAGCATGCCTTGAAACAAACACCTTTTGTTCCAAGGGATGATAGAATTGGTAACCCTTCGTTTCCTTAGGGTATCCAATAAATAGACATTTATCAGACTTAGCATCCAATTTGTCTGATACAGTCCGCTTCACATAAGCCGGACAACCCCATATCTTAAGGTGAGTTAAGTGAGGTTTTTTACTATTCCATGTCTCATATGGAGTAGTAGAGACTACCTTGGTCGGGACTCTATTTAGCAAGTAAACAGCTGTCTTAAGGCCATAGCCCCAAAAGGATTTTGGAAGAGTTGCATGATTCATCATTGACCTAACCATGTCCATCAAGGTTCGGTTGCGCCTCTTAGATACACCATTATGCTTTGGTGTATACGGCGGAGTCCATTGAGATAATATCCCATTATCCCTAAGATAATCTTGAAACTCTTGACTTAAGTATTCACCACCTCGATCGGATCGAAGTATCTTAATACTTTTGCCAAGCTGTTTCTCTACTTCATTTCTGAACTCTTTGAATTTCTCAAAGGCTTCAGATTTGTGTTTCATCAAGAACACATACCCGAATCGTGAGTGATCATCGATAAAGGTGATGAAGTAGCTATAGCCTCCTTGTGCGAGAGTTGACATTGGTCCACATACATCAGTATGTATTAGACCAAGCAATTCTCCCACTGGATTACCTTTTCCAGAAAAGGGTAATTTGGTCATCTTGCCTTTTAAGCATGATTCACATGTATCAAATGAACCGGATTCAAATGATTCCAAAATTCCACATCGGTGTAATTCGGTCATGCGTTTCTTACTTATATGGCCAAGACGGCAATGCCAAGTGTAGGAGTCTATTCGATTATCTATTCGAGCACGTTTGTTGCTAACTTCGATATTGAAAACGTCACCGGATAAATCTAATGTGTAGATGTCATTGCACAATGTTCCATTCCCATAAAGAACGCCATTTAAAGTTATGTAACAACAATTGTTACTAAAAGTCAAATGATAACCTTTTTCATTCAAACATGAAATAGATACAATGTTCTTTATTAATGAAGGAACAAAATAACATTTATCCAATTCTAAGACACGTCCAGTGGGGAGCTTTAGCAAATATGTTCCGATGGCAACAGCAGCAACCTTTGCTCCATTTCCAACTCGCAGATTCGCTTCTCCTTTGACGAGTCTTCTTCTATTCCTTAGCCCCTGTAATATATGTGAGCTACACCCAGTATCAAGTACCCAGGTATTTGAGGAAATAGAGTGACATTCAATAACGAAGATACCTGAAGAGGATGGGGCATCGGATGCCTTATTCTTCAAGGACTCAAGATAAACCTTGCAGTTTCTTCGCCAGTGACCCTCCTTGCCACAATGATGGCAAGTGCCTTTTGGTTTCTTTTCAGTCTTTTTTGCCTTTTTCTTCTTCCCTTTGATCTGTTCTTTTGCCTTCCTCTTAGAACCTTTCTTCGAGGAACCAACTAACAGTACCGCCTTTTGATCCTGCTTTACAGAAAGCTCTAAGACTTCAGCAGGTTGACCAACTCAGGAATGGTAGTTTCCAGCTTGTTCATCTGATAGTTCATCACAAATTGTGAATAACTCTTGGGCAAACAATGCAGAATTAAGTCAATACTTAGTTCATGATCCATTGCAAAACCGAGTGTGTTTAGTCGCTCAATATACCCCAACATCTTTAACACAAACTGTGAGGCAGAAGTGCCTTCCTGCATCTTAGAGGTGAAGAGGAGTTTGGAGACTTCGAACCTTTCGGATCTCGCCTGCTCTTCGAACAACTCATGAAGATGAAAGATGATGGTATAAGCATCCATATGCTCATGCTGCTTTTGCAGCTCAGGTATCATAGAGGCTAGCATAATGCAACTCGCAAGTTCAGAATCAGACACATGTTTCTGATAGGTCACTAACTGTTCTGGAGTTGCACCTGCTGGAGGATGGTTGGGAAGTTGATCTTCAATGACATAAGCAAGCTTCTCTGCATTGAGGACAATCCTCAGGTTTCGAAGCCAGTCCATGAAGTTTGGCCCAGTCAGTTTATTGGTGTCCAAAATGGAACGCAAATTCAAATTCAGAGAAGACATGATCGAGTGATTAACCTAGAAATACAAATTGAGCTTATGTGAGAAGATGATAAAGAATGTATCAATATACATAAAATAAAATTCTATTTATTTTTCAAATTGAATAACCCTTATTATCAATTCGGGAGATCGTAGGAGCATCTCCAAATAGGTTGATATCCAACCATAGATAAGAACGATCATGGCTGTGGCCATCAAGTTATTCTTAGCTATGAAGGTAGGTAATTATACCGATCACATATCACATGTATGTAACTATCACTTTATGCTATCAACTAATTGAATATTTGCATAAATTATTGGGTTGTTAACTCATTAACAAGTATGTATCAATATATATAGCACCCAACTGCACCTCTCTTTACATCGACCTTGGCTGTGGCACAACAAATCGATGCTCCGAGCTAAAGACTGACCCATTAATCGAGAAATAGTTTTAATATGGTTGGAGCTCATTCAACCGTTTAGTCAGGCTTGGATGTGTCCAACAACCAAAACTAAGGATTGACCTCTGACTCCAACTATATTATTCATAAACTAATTCCATGGTTTGAACATGTTGAGGTTCAAGCCGGGCATGGATGTGTCCATCAACCCAAACGAGAAACAAAACTCCGATTCTAACCATATTAATGGAAGGTGTTAGCCTTAATATTTTGTAAGGGGTTTTGGGTCTCATCCTTTCTTTTCAAAGCACATTCATGACATATAAATATATCATGACTAACGATTTCCTTAATAAAGTATGTATGCGACTTAATTTATCAAGTCTCATTGATTAAATTAGGAACCGGATTTCCTAATTATAATTTCATACTTTATTTAAAGGAATTGTTTTGGGAAATAATTTCCTAAATTGTCATAATCAATTTCGAAAATAATATGTTTAAGACTTTGATTTCTCTAAATCAAATCTTATTAAATTAAGAGACAAATCTCTTAATTCAACTACATATTATTTTCATGAAAATCTCATTTAAGAAACTCTATAGGAAACCATTTTCCTAATTAATTTTGGAGACAACAATATGTAAGAGCATCATCTCTTCAAACATATTTTATTCATGGATTTAATTAATTACAACAAATTGTTTTCTAAGGGTGGCTCCCCGAGGCTCAGATACCCAAAGAAAAGTAATGTGTTGTAAATCCAATTGGACGGCTCCCCGAGGCTCAATCCAAATCAAACATGACAATTTCAATTAAAAATTGGGAAATTAAATTACAACAACTAACTTTAAATTGGACGGCTCCCCGAGGCTCAATCCAAAATAAAGAATTTTGTTGTCAATTTAAAAACCAATTCAAATTTAATTGTCAATTAATTGTCCATGAATTTGTCTAGACTTTCTAAAAGAAAGTGCCCAAAATTGCGAGATTTCTTAATAGGTTTTTCAGAATAATTGTAAGTTTCCGGTACAAAGAAAACTTACATATTTCCAAATTGGAAAATTTCTAAAATAGAAAAATTTCCAAAAATGGAAAGTTTCCAAAGATGGGAAGTTTCTACAATTATTATAAAATTTTAGAAACTAGAAAATTTCAAACGTTTGCGAAATTTCATGATGATTTCCAAACTTTGAAATTCCTAAATCTAAAATTTATTATAATTGGAAAGTTTCCAAAATTGAAATTTTTTTCCAAAATTAAGATTATGACAAAGTATTCCACAAAACAATTATATGATTTTGTCAAACACTAACCGGCTCTGATACCACTGTTGGGACCGGGTGCATGTCGACAAGGATACGGGTTCGTAAAATTTTAAATTTTTATGTGCAGCGGAAGAATTAGCATAAAATAATTTCTTAAATTATTTTAACCACGTATCTAGCATGCAACCTTATGGTGTGTTGACATAATCATAAAATAAAACTTTGCGGAAAAGTAAACTAATTTACTTTGTACCTCTCGTAACTTGAAGAAAAGGGACGAGATCCAACCGTAGCGTCCCTTGGAAGCTTCGCCTCTATTCGCGTCCACGCCGAGTTCTCTTCGGGATGACTTCGCAAAGTCACGAGTTTTGTGCCAACGAGAACTACTAGATTCTCTAAAGCACAACAAAGAAGATCAAGAGAGGAAAGATGGAAACTAACCACCCGAGAAACGGAATCGAATTCCGAGAAGGAAGGAGATATGATCCGCTTCTTCTTCTTCTTGGTTGGCTTCTCCTTGGTGTAGATTGCTCACGCCAACTCCTTGGAGAACAATGAAGGTGCGCCGGCCCTAGGGGATCTAGGTTGGGCGCCGGCCCTAGATGGGAGGGAGAAGGAGAGAATAAGAGAGAGAGAGGGAGAGGATTAACTCTTAATCAACTCTATTGATTAATTAGGAATAAAGGCTTCCCTTTGGTTCTTTATATAGTTGCTTCTCCCTTGCCAAGTCTCCTCTTAACGGAATTAACGGAATTAGTTATAAGAATTTTATCTTATAAAATTTCTTATGACTTATTCCGTTATGCTTAGTTTTATTATAACTAATTTATAATAAAACAAATTCTTCTTCTCTTTAAATTATGGAATAAATTTTATAAGAAATTTATAAACTTTCTTATTATGGAAAATTCAATTCATAATTGATTTTATAAAATTAAAATAAACCAATTCATGGATTATTTTAACTTCCATAAAAAGAATAAATTTCTATAAATTTATTTATATAAATTTCTTTATACAAATTTATTTATCCATAATTTATAAAATAAATCGCGCTAGATTTATTTTATTAATTAAACCAAAATTAATTGGTTTTTCTCCCTTTTGGTGGCCGGCCAACCAAGGAGGGTTGGCACCCTCTTTGGCCGGCCCAAACCGAGCCGAACCACCGCGAATTAAACTCATTTAATTCGCCCAAAAAGCCTTCAAAAGACTTAGCCATTTTTAGCTTCCATTGCGCCTCTGATTAACTCAGATTCGACTTATTTCTCTTGATCGGAAAATCCAATTTTCAACTCATTTTAAATCTCTCGGATTACTCGTAGTGCGTGTGACTAAATAGGCTTTCGATTTATGTTGGTCGTCTATAATTAATTAATTATAGAACGATCATGAGTGGCACCTAGTAGTACATCATGACCCCCAATTAATCGAAAGATCAACGGTTGACCTCAGAAGTAATTCTGAAACCCTTCAGCAGCTCTAATGAATCGTGCCTCATTCCCTTCACCATCTTATACCCACTTGGTTCAGGACACGGTCTATATGTGTCAGTCCCCACTAGGCTGACTACGTCACACCTAGCCCAAGTAGTGTCTTTTCTCGTCCTTTGGATTTCTAATTACTCTCATGTATTTTAGAGACTCGCACTCTAAACATGATATACTCTGGCCAGAGGTTTCTGAGTAACAATCCGACGATAGGCCTGGGTATACATCTCCTCGCAAGGAGTGGTGAATCCTTTGTAGGCTGTTCAAACATCTTCGGGCACTTCGGCTTATACCCAACCATCCTGGGTCCACACCTCCTTGGAGATGCTTGCTTAAGATGTTAAAGTATAAGTTTCCATGACCAAGATAACTTGAACACCGCAAGTCAAAGGAACATCGCACTTAAGCTGCAGTAATATCTTCATTGACATTTCTATATATAGATTCCATATGAAGTCTTACAGCTAGTCATTCCAATGAACTAGTTCCCTTAACTAGCATCCATGTTTATCTCCGGACATCCCAATGTCACCAGCCAGTGAGAATCAGCTGATCAGAGAATAACCTATGCTAGTCTCCACAGAATTGATAGTGTCCGTATTTATCAATTCATCGACTAGGGATATTTTCAATACTTCACATTTGCACATTTAGAGATAATCACTAGTTGTGATCCCATCACAAATTCTCTTATGCTGTGAGTTGTATTGCGGACATTTAGTAGATGAGTTTAAGATCCCAATCAAATACACAAACATGTATACTCAAATAGTGAATTATCATTTATTAAAATAAATGTTTATAATCATAAGGCGATTGCCTTAGGACACTTCTCTCATATCACTAACATATATCGCCATGGGAGAGAGTGTGTCACAATTGTTGTGGATGATTCATACATTAGAGGACTATGGATTGACCTACAAGGGTGTGCGAGTGTTGTGTGATAACATAAGCACCATCAACTTAACAAAGAATCCAGTCCATCATTCTAGGACCAAACATATTGAAGTGCGACACAACTTCATTAGAGATCATGTAGCTAGAGGAGATATTGTACTCTCACATGTAGAGTCCAAATCAAAACCTAGCGGACATTTTCACTAAACCACTCCCCGAGAATGAATTTAGTTTCTTACGAAGGGAGTTGGGAATGTGTCGTGCTACATAGGATTAAAAGCATTTCAAAACCCTTCATGATCAATTCAAATTATTGGGAACAATTGGGTAACTTGGGGACATCTCACACAAACTATAAGGTTTAACAAAACGTTTTTGTTTGCTAGAAATGGGGTGAGATGCTAGGATCAACTTAATTTCTCAAAATGTCAATGCATCCCTTGAGAAATTAGGTTGATGAGATAACAATCACTATGTTGACCAAGTTTGGGGAAAACCAATGCATAACATATGTGTACTTGGCTCCATGATCATACTTGGACATTCCAATCAAGGAAACATGATTGGAGACCTTTTCTTTGTTGGAACCCGGATGGCTAGAGAGGGGGGGGGGTGAATATAGCCAAACACTTGGACTTAGACACTTATCGAATTTCTGCACTCAAACTTATTAGTAGCACATCGGAAGAAATAATCACAGAGTAAGCAGAAAACATAAAATGAAAGCAAAACAAACACAACTAGCAAGATCGCTAACAAGGAGGGTTTACAAGGTTCGGGGATAACTTGCCCCTACTCCTTGGCGTGCCCTTAAGGTGGGCGATCCCTTGATCGTCGGCAGATCAAGCCCCGGTTAACATCGGATAGAAGACAACCTCCTTCTCAGTGGAGAAACCTCTCCACAGCGTTTCAATCACAGGTATATATTTAAGCACAATGAAAACAACAAGAAGGATCTTACTTAGCACTTAGCAAAGACAAGAACACAGCAAACTCCCTCAGAGCTCCACCCAGCGACGATCTCACGCAAGAGCCTTCTCCTCGTGTCTTCTCGCTGTTGGACTCGGAGCTTCTTGTTCTTTCCTCCAAGTGCTAAAGCAAGGGAAGGTTGCTTCAAGATTACAGTAGCTTGCTCAAGGTGATGAAACTTCAGAACGTGCAAGCAAGTTGTGGAGAACACAAAGCGCAGCAAGAACTCAGTTCGCGAACTCTGCTTCAGCGAAGCCTTCTTCAACCCTTTTTGTTTCTCCACTCAGCATCAGGTGACACCATCTCCTGCAGCCTCCAGCTGCTTCCCTGCCAATGCCAGCTACCACTGAGCTCTCCCTGGACGTCCTGAGCCTCCCTCAGCCAAGCTCCAGTCTGCAGCTTCGGCCGTTCCAACCTGAGATGGAAAACGGACAAACCTACTCTAAGGAAAGGCCACCATTGACTCTCCTTGAGTGTTTGAATCCTTCCCTGTCACCTGCAGCTTAATCAGTGTGTTAGAGCAGCATATCACACAACAAATCATATATCAGAAGTTAAGCGCAGAGAATCAGATACGATCAGACGTGATCAGAGCGTCTGACAGTGCATTTTGAATTAAAGTGATCGGTCACCGGACCGATCAGAGAGACTCCTGATCGGTCACCAGACCGATCAAGCTAGGTGAAGACCGATCAGGCTCCGTCCTGATCGATCTCCAACGCTCAATTAGAAATCGCGATTTCTTTGGGACTCTCCTGGATCGATCACCAGACCGATCCCAGGTTGTGGATCGATCACCAGAACGATCCACCCCATTATAAGGTGATTTCTGAACTTCGCAGTCCAAACCTCCTGATTGGTCACCTGACCGATCAGGGAGCCTCCTGATCAGTCACCCGACCGATCAGATCATGCCCAGACCGATCAGGCTCCGTCCTGATCGATCTTAGTGAGGAACTCGCGGAGCTGGATCGTTCTCCAGAACGATCTGCACAGTGAGCTAGATCGGTCACCAGACCGATCAGGAGCAGATCAGCAGGGGAACTCAACCTCACTGAGTGCTCCCTGATCGGTCACCAGACCGATCAGGAGCCAAGTAGTGGGTGAAACGCATACTCCTTGATCGGTCACCAGATCGATCAGGAGCAGTACAGTAGGTTCCCAACCTCACTGTGTGCTCCCTGATCGGTCACCAGACCGATCAGTCATTGCTGGATCGGTCACCAGACCGATCCACAACAGAGCAGCGTGCCAGCTTCCCTGATCGATCACCAGACCGATCCAGGGACTCAAACCTAGCCCTCCAAGCTAGGTTTTCATCCACCTTAGCCCTCCAAGCTAAGGATTTTTCACCTAACCCTCCATGTTGGGAATTTGCACCTAACCCTCCAAGTTAGGACTTTTCACCTAGCCCTCCAAGCTAGGACTTTTCACCCAACCCTTCCGAATTAGGACTTTTCCAGACCTAGCCTTCCAAGCTAGGACCTGACCCTCCAAGCCAGGACTTTTTCACCTAACTCTCCAAGATGGAAATTTGTACCTAACCCTCCAAGTTAGGACTTTTCACCTAGCCCTCCAAGCTAGGACTTTTCACCCAACCCTTCCGAATTAGGACTTTTCACCACCTAGCCCTCCAAGCTAGGATTTTCAACACCTAACCCTCCAGGTTAGGATTTTCCACACCTAGCCCTCCAGGCTAGGATTTTCCATAACGTGCCTGATCCCCGATCAGGACTTAATCACAATCATAATCATAATCATCCACCTAAACTAAAATCGGTGTCAACACCAAAACAACAATCAGGGCTAGACTGCATCAACATTCTTGATATAAACTTGGTTGAAACTTGATTGCATGTTTGTGATTGAGTTTGACTCCACTTGGGTGGAGCAAATTGATTTGTTAGATCCATAAGGACCTTTGATCTTTGTTAAATGATCAATTATAGTTATGGGAACACATCCAAGATCGATAATTTTCATCAGATCTAATCAAAAATCGATAGGCAATCTGAAACTGAACATTTTGGTCGTATCAGAAAAATTCTAGGAGCCTGATCGGTCACCGGATCGGTCAGAAGTATGTCTGATCGGTCCAACTGACCGATCCAGCCAAATTGCGATACCCCTTTGCAATCTCTCTGTATTGGCCTGGATCGGTTCACAGACCAATCTGGCACCTTGTGGTGATTGGTCCACAGACCGATCAGGAGGGTCCTGAAAAACCTCCCAAACCTACTGTTCACTCCCTGATCAATCAGCCGATCGATCAGGGGCCTGCCTGATCGGTCACCCGATCGATCAGGACCAGGCCAGACTAATCAGGCTGGTTCCTGATCGGTCAGGCTGGTTCCTGATCGGTCAGGCTGGTTCCTGATCGGTCTGGGTACTCTCAGATCGAACGGTGATCCGTTCGATCACATTAAATTGCGGTTGGTGGACCGATCCACCAACCGATTAACTTCGTGTAAACCCTACATCTCCAAGCCCTAGCGCCGAAACCTTCCACTTGCGCATGTGATCTACTTGTTGTGCGTTTTCTTCCTTGCGCGTGAGCTCCTCTTCTCCCTGTGAGTGTGAGTTCTCCCTCTTGCTGTTGGTGTTCTCAAACACTCCTAGTTGCAAGCGCGTGTCCCTGCAACTCTTGCGCCGTGATCTTCTCTCTGCGCGCGACATTGCGAGGGCCCTCTTCTTCCAACCTTCGAGATCTTCTCCAAATACTTCATGGCACCTAAGTAAGCTTTTGTTTCGTTTTACCCTACTGATTACATCAGTTATCATGATTTTTGGGCTAATCATAATTTTTCTATTGTGTTTTCTTTTTGTGCTGTGACCCTAATCTTGCCGTGACCTTCCCTTACCTTGACATGAATCTTATTGATTAACTCTTCACCTCACTGATTAATTCGTGTCCTACAAATGATTGGGTCATGCTTCATGTGATCATTTCAATATTGTTGCCGTGTGTGCCTTTCCATATGATCAAAACTTTGTGTTATGATTCAATCTGGACTTTTGATCATATCGTCACTTGATCAAAATTTGTTTTCATCTGTTCATTTGATCAAATCTCACTTCATTTGATTCAATTTGTTGCCATGATTTATTTCCATCCTTTTAGAAAGTCATCTAAGGGCAAGGAACCCGCTGAAGCGTCTTCCAAAGGCAAATAGCCAGTTGAGGGTAGCTCTCGATCCAGAGCTCCCTCATCCTCTTCGATACCTCAACCACCCCCTCATACCAGATTTCAAAATATTCATTACGCACTAGCCTTTCAATATCACACTTTCAAACTTATGCCCTGTCGAACTGTGGACAGAGCATTCATTTACGAACATTGTCCGTCGGTACGACAAATCATTGAGCATTACGAACTCCAGTCCATTCTTTTCCTTGAGAGGCCAATCAACCTTGATTTGGTCTCCGAATTTTATAATAACATGGCCAGTGGAGAGGGTATGGGGTGGAGGACCCGTGTTGCTAGTATCGACCTTGTTTTTGATCTATCAGCTTTCACTGCCTTTCTTGACTGTCGTCGATCAGATAATGTCTTTCCACTCTATCCTTATCTTCCAGATCCTCTACCGGTTCCTTTCAATGGAGTCACTCCTGATTCTATCTACGAGTACTTTTTCAGCCATCCCAGGCCAGGGGGTCCCGGTGAGTGCGCCAGTGCTTTCCCCACATTTGCTGCTCTCCATCTTTCCCCCGTTGATTATGTCTTGTTTAAGATCATCACTAACTATTTGATACCTACTAATTCGAAGTACTTAGATGAAATTCTCTCATTCCACTGCTTGATGCTCTACGGGATGCATCAGCAATTAGACTTTGACATAGTGACTACAATATATTTCTCCATCATCACCTACAGCCAGATCGATTGTCAGACAGTTTACATGTCATTTGGACACATCATTACTGCCTGGCTGCATTCCGTTGGTATCGACGTCACACGGGGCAACATCGTACCCATGGTTCGGCAGGACTGCCGAATTGACCGACGCATGTTGGCCCAGTCCGGCAGTGTTGTTGGACCGCAAGGGCTGAGGTGGAAGGAAAGGAGACGTGTGGGGGAGTTACCTGGGATAGCACATGATCAGGATGTAGGATCGGGTTGGTCCGGCTAGAGGGGCGTGAATAGACGGTTAAGCAATAAAACAAGAGGGCACTCGTCTTTAAGAAAAACTTGGTTGCAACTTGGTCGTTGCTTCCAAGACGGTTAACGCACAATCAGAAAATCTCCTTGTGGCGGAGAAGCCTTACAACTGAAGCACACTTAGACTTAGAGAATTACAAGAAATGAAATGAATTAATTTCTAAAGCAAACCTCTAAGTCTATTTATAGCCTAAGAGAATAAATCTGGATTGTTGATTGTTGATCACTTTTCTCTTGGTCGTTGATCCATGGATGTAATCTGGATGGTTGATCTTGGATGGGATTAAACTGCATCCATTGGATTTGATTAAAGGATAATGTAATATTATCCTTTAAGTTTTAATTATTTTAATTAAAACTTTATCTTCACTTGCTCGAGATGATTGTTGTAATATCCATCTCGCTGTTGTAATCTATAAGTAGCAATATCGCCAACACTTAATTGCCAACGCCCTTCATCCCAGTTGGTAAGTGGATTTGTGTATTTGGTGGAGGACTTGGGTTCGATCCTTCTTTGGCACCAAAACTTTTCTTTTTTTCTTTTCGGCGAATTTTCTCATTTCTTTCATTTCTTTTGGGCGCTTGGACTAGTCTTTTTGATTCTTCGTCTTTTGGGTGATTTCCGGCCAACCGAAGTTAGACTCACCTGAACCCGACTCCGGCCTTTTGCCCCTCGAGCATCCTTCCTTCCGGCTTCTCGTCCCTTGGACACCGCGCACGTCCTTCTCGCTCCACCGGTGTACTTTTCCGCAGCTTCCGCGTCCCTCGGATTGTACTGAGCCCGTCGGCTCACTTCCCCGCGCAATCCTTCTCGTCCACTGCGTCTTACGCTCGACTTCCTCCGTACCTAAGGTCCTGCACACTTAGCAGAGGGATCAGTAAACCAACAGGACCCAACTAACTTGGTGGATCACATCAAAACTAACCGGGGCACCAACACAGGAGTCGCCCGCTGCTGCTGAGGATTATTATGAGCCGGATCCAGATCTTCGCTGGCAGGTTGCGGAGCTAGAGCGGACGATGCAGCGAAGGTTTCATATCTCGGAGCTCTGGCGACAGGAGGTCCGCTCTACTTTTCGGTCCTTCGATTGCCGACTACTCGCTCTAGCATCCGATGTTTCTGGGATCCGCTCACAGCAGGAGGCGTGGCACGCGGAGTGGCACCAGCATACGTTTCCTGGAGCTACGCCCTCCAGCAGCACTGCACCAGGGGATTTCATATATATTGATGATACATCTGATGATGACCCCGCTGAGGACTGATTTTTATTTGACTGTTATACCTTGTGCAATATTTGAATATGCTGTGATGCTGTATGATGCATTTGACATTATGCCTATTTTCATGTAGAACTTGCTATTCCATGTTTATTTCTAGTTCCTGTTACTCCATGCCCATATGATACAAATGATTGTTTTGCCATGCTTTATATTTATCATATGTGTTTCATATGTTTTCAAAATTCATCAAATCTTATGTTGTTTTGGAAAACCCCTAGGGTTGAGGGGGAGTATGTTTAAACATAAACAACTAGTCTACACCCTTTTCGGTGTTTGACAAAGGGGGAGAGTGTGGTTGGTTAAGTTTAGGACGATTATGAGTTTAAAGGTTGTAGGGGGAGGATCCTGATTCTCCTACAATTCTGAAATTTGAGACTATTGACTTCAAATTGTTAAACTTAAAATTGGGTTGTCAAACAACAAAAAGGGAGAGATTGTTGATGCAGTCTGACCCTGATTGTTGTTTTGGTGTTGACACTAATTTTAGTTTAGGTTGATGAGATGATTGGAATTAAGTCCTGGTCGTGGACTAGGCATACCTAGTGGGACTAGGTTGGATGAACCCCTGGCTTGGAGGGTCAGGTCCTAGCCTAGAGGGCTAGGTATGAAAATTCCTAACCTGGAGGGTTAGGTGTGGAAAAATCTAGCTTGGAGGGCTAGGTGTGGAAAATTCCTAACCTAGAGGGTTAGGTGTGAAAAGTCCTAGCTTGGAGGGTTAGGTGTGGAAAAGTCCTAACCTGGACGGTTAGGTGTGGAAAAGTCCTAGCTTGGAGGGTTAGGTGTGGAAAAGTCCTAACCTGGACGGTTAGGTGTGGAAAAGTCCTAGCTTGGAGGGCTAGGTGTGGAAAAGTCCTAACCTGGAGGGTTAGGTGTGAAAAGTCCTAGCTTGGAGGGCTAGGTGTGAAAAGTCCTAACTCGGAGGGTTAGGTGATTGGAAATCCCAGTGAGTGAAGCCGGGTCCTGGTGAGTGAAGCTAGGTTGACTGAAGTCCCGGTGATTGAAGCTGGGCATGGAGTCTTGGTCCGAGGGATCAAGCACGAGTCAGAGATGGGCTGGAGGCTTGTTCTCGTGACTTAGAATGGTTTTGACCTTGCCTGGATCGGTCTGGTGACCGATCAGGGAAGTTGGCACGGAGTTCCCTCGTGGATCGGTCTGGTGACCGATCTAGCTATGTTTGATCGGTCAGGTGACCGATCAGGGAGCATACAGTAAGGTTGGGAACCTACTGCTCGGCTCCTGATCGGTCTGGGGACCGATCAGGGAGCATGCAGTTCACTCACTGCTCGGCCCCTGATCGGTCTGGTGACTGATCAGGGAGCATACAGTGGGTTGAGTTCCCTTGCTGCTCGGATCCTGATCGGTCTGGTGATCGATCATGGAGCATCCAGTGGGTTTTGGGAACCTTACTGATCGACTCCTGATCGGTCAGGTGACCGATCTGGAATACTGTTCAGATCGTTCTGGTGAACGATCAAGTGTTGCGGACTCCGTCCTATAACCGATCAGGCTGGATCCTGATCGGTGAGAGGGGTTCCTGATCGGTCTGGTGACCGATCAGGTCACAGCCTGATCGGTCTGGTGACCGATCAGGCCCTTGTGGCTGCGAAAGCTGGGAGTCCCAGCAAAGCTGTGAATCAGTCTGGGACCGATCCACGATCCCTGGATCGGTCCGGTGACCGATCACTTTAATTCAAAATGCGCTGTCAAAGTTCTGATCGCGCTCTGAACATTTCTGATCACCACTGTTCTGTTCTGATATTTTGATTCTCTGCTTGATTTGCTGTGCTAATGATCTGATTAAGTGTACAAGTGACAGGAATGGATTCAAACACTCAAGGAGAGTCAATGAGAGTCTTTCCTTGGAGCAGGTTTGTTCGTTTTCCATCTCAAGTTGCAACGGATGCTGGCGCTGCTGACTGGGGCTCGTCTGAGGGAAGCTCAGGGAGTCCAGGAGAGCTCAGTGGTAGGTGGGCAGTTGCAGGTGAGCAGCTCGAGGCTGCAGTGGGATGGCTGTGACCTGGGATCAGTGGAAGAGACTTAAGCGCTTGGTGGCGAAGAAGTCTAAAAAGAATTGAGAGAACACTTGATCACCTCTTGACTGCTTGCGACGTCTTTGGTTTTCTGCTTGTGCGAACTGTTGATCCATCTCTTGAGCAAGCAACCGTGTGATACTTGAGCACTTGGAAGAAGAAACAAGAAGCTTGGTGAGTCCATCAGCGAGAAGACACGAAGAAGGGAGTTCTTGCATGAGATTTGCGCTGAGGGGAGCTCGGTGAGGAGTTTGCTTGTGTTCTTGCGGTTCTAAGTGCTTAGTAAGATTTTTTCTTGAGTTTCCTATACTTAATACTTCATCATCTTAAAACGCTGTGGAGAGGTTACTCCACCGAGAAAGAGGTTATTTTCTATCCGGATTTTCCGGGGCTTGATCTGCTGACGATCGAGGGATCGCCCACCTTAAGGGCATGCTATGGAGTAGAGGCAAGTTATCCCCGAACCTTATAAACGATCCTTGTTAGCGTATTGATTTGCTCTTCATTTCTGCACATTTTTGTTTGGTTTCTTTGTTTCCGCTGCCTAACCTCTGAAGCGCAGAGAAGTTTAAAAACTGCTAAGTTTTAAGTGTCTGGCTAGATTCACCCCCTCTCTATCCACCCAAGTTCCAACACAATGTTCAGTCGAGAAAGGTCCATCAATAGACCTACAAGGAAGCAACTTGAAAGTTCGGGACTGGAATGCTTGCTCACAAGCAGCGTTAGGGAATCAGGAACTTGATGAAGGCTGAAGCCTTCGAGAAGGTGCGGATGATGAAGGGCCTTTGCCCTTCGAGGTTCCCTCTGCCGGCTCCTTGCCTTTGGAGGATTTCCTAAGGATTGAACAATGGATCACGACAGTTGACAATCATGGCATACACAACAGTTTGATAAGAATTTGAAGTTAACAGCACAAAAGGTTGTGATCAGGAGATATAATCAATTGCCCAAATGAACAGATTACAAGGATAAGGTTAATCAATAATCAGATACGTCACGACATAGGCAGGGTCACGGTAATGGCACACTCACCACACAAGGAACCAACATGATGAAATAACATGGTTAGCTTCAAGAATCATGATAACTGTAAGAATGATAAACACCAAATAAAAAACACACAAAATGCTTACTTTGGTGCCATGGTGAGATTTGCTGAAAACTTGCGCACGAGAGGAAAAGAGCAGAAGCTTGACAGGAAGAAGAACTCACACACTAAGGAGAATCGGAACTCTCGCGCAGGAAGAAGTGGATTGAAGAAAAAACCAATAGCAGGTTCTCAAGATGATTTTCGCAGGTAGAAAGGAAGAGGAGTCGGCTAGGGTTGAAGGAGTATGTGTTTGATGTGATTAAACTGGTTGGTGGACCGATCACCAACCAGAATTTATTACGATCGAACGGATCACCGTTCGATCCAGGAGCGCCCAGACCGATCAAGCCCCATCCTGATCGGACTGGCTTAGTCCTGATCAGTCGGGTGACCGATCAGGAAAGCCCCTGATCGGTCGGGTGACCGATCAGGAAATCCCCTGATCGGTCTGCCGATCGATCAGGGAGCGAACAGAGAGTTTGGGAGGTTTTCTGTGAGCCTCCTGATCGGTCTGTGGACTGATCACCACAGTGGCCAGATCGGTCTGTGGACCGATCAGAGCGTCTGACAGTGAATTTGAATTAAAGTTCAGGCCCTGATCGGTCCCCAGACCGATCAGAGAGGACCCTGATCGATCACCAGACCTATCCAGCAGTCTGCTGTACACTCCTGATCGATCCCCAGACCTATCAGGGTGTGCCCTGATCGGTCTGGTGACCGATTAGGCTGCTTCCTGACCGATCAGGAGTCATCTTGATCGGTCATAGTGAGTAGCTCGCGACAATTGATCGTTCACCAGAACGATCTGATTAGTACCCTGATCGGTCACCAGACCGATCAGACATAGCTGGATCGGTCACCAGACCGATCCACGAAGGAACTCCGTGCCAACTTCCCTGATCGGTCACCAGACCGATCCAGGCAAGGTCAATACCACTCTAAGTCAAGAGAACAGGCCTCCAGCCTTCTCTGACTCGTGCTCAGTCCCCCGGACCAAGACTCCATGCCCAGTCTCACTCACCGGGACTTCAACCTAGCCCTCTAAGCTAGGACCTGGCCCTCCAAGCCAGGATTTCATCCAACCTAGCCCTCCAAGCTAGGACCTGGCCCTCCAAGCCAGGGTTTCATCCAACCTGGCCCTCCAAGCTAGGATTTCATCCAACCTAGCCCTCCAAGCTAGGACCTGGCCCTCCAAGCCAGGGTTTCATCCAACCTAGACCCCCAAGCTTGGACCTGGCCCTTGTTCGTGATATGAGAAAGTGTCCTAAGGCAATCGCCTTATGATTGTAATCATTTATTTTAATAAATGAATATTCACTATTTGAGTATACATGTTTATGTATTTGATTGAGAACATAAACTCATTTACTGAATGCCCGTAATACAATTCATAGCATGAGAGAATTTGTGATGAATTCACAACTAGTGATTATCTCTACATGTGCAATTGTGAAGTATTGAAATTGTCCCTAGTCGATGAATTGATAAATACGAACACTATCAATTCTGTTGAGACTTGCATGGGTTATTCTCTAATTAGCTGATTCTCACTGGCTGGTGACATTGGGATGTCCGGAGATAAACATGAATGCTAGTTAAGGGAATTAGTTCATTGGAGTGACTGGCTGTAAGACTTCATATGGTAGTCTACATATAGGTATGTCAGTGAAGTTCTTACTGCAGCTTAAGTGCGATGTTCCTGTGACTTGTGGTGTTCAAGTCATCTTGGTCATGGAGACTTATACTTTGACATCTTAAGCAAGCATCTCTAAGGAGGTGTGGACCCAGGATGGTTGGGTATAAGCCGAAATGCCCGATGATGTTTGAACAACCTACAAAGGATTCACCACTCCTTGCAAGGAGAGGTATACCCGAGGCCTATTGTCGGATTGTTACTCAAAGCCTCTGGCCAGAGCATGACATGTTCAGAGTATGAATCTCTTAAATACATGAGAGTAATTAGAATCCGTAAGATGAGAAAACGTTACTTGGGCTAGGTGTGACGTAGTCAGCCTAGTGGGGACTGACACACATAGACCATATCCTGAACCAAGTGGGTATAAGATGGTGAAGGGAATGGGGCACGATTCATTATAGCTGCTGAAGGGTTTCAGAATTGTTTCTGAGGTCAACCGTTGATCTTTCGATTAATTGGGGATCATGATGTACTACTAGGTGCCACTCATGATCGTTCTATAATTGGTTAATTATAGACGACCAACATAAATCGAAAGCCTATTTAGTCACACGCACTACGAGTAATCCGAGGGATTTAAAACGAGAAAATTGGATTTTCCAATCAAGAGAGATTACGTTTGGTTGAGCCAAACGATAAGTCGAATCTGAATTTTTCAGAGATGCATCGGAAGTGTAAAATGGCTAAGTCTTTTGAAGACTTAATAGATGAATTAAAAGAGTTTAATTCATTGGGGCGTGGCTTGGATGGGCCGGCCAAAGAGGGTCTCCACCCTCTTTGCTTGGCCGGCCACAATAAAGGGAGAGAACTAAATTGTTTGGTTCAATTTATAAAATAAACCAAGTGTGGTTTGTTTTATAAAATTATGGATGAAATAAATTTTCATATAAACCAAGGTTTGGTTTATTTTTCATGGAAATTAAAATGAACCATGGATTGGTTTATTTTATTTTATAAAATCAATCATGGATTGATTTACCATGATAAAGAAATTTATATAAAGAAATTTATTTTTCATGGAAATTAAAATGAACCATGGATTGGTTTATTTTATTTTATAAAATCAATCATGGATTGATTTACCATGATAAAGAAATTTATATAAAGAAATTTATTTTTCATGAAAAT
The DNA here is from genome assembly GCA_024364735.1 of Boesenbergia rotunda. NCBI lineage: Eukaryota > Viridiplantae > Streptophyta > Magnoliopsida > Zingiberales > Zingiberaceae > Boesenbergia > Boesenbergia rotunda. The sequence continues at coordinate 22,177 of JAGFNQ010001724.1, forward strand.
TAAAATGAACCATGGATTGGTTTATTTTATTTTATAAAATCAATCATGGATTGATTTTCCATGATAAAAAAATTTATATAAAGAAATTTATATGATAAATTTCTTATGAAAATTTATTCCATAAGAAAAAGGAGACTTGATTGATTTTTATCATGAATTAAAAATCATGATAAAATTGGCATGATGGAATAAGTCATAGAAAACTTATATGATAAATTTCTTATGAAAATTTATTTCATAAGAAAAAGGAGACTTGGCGGTTGAGAGACCACTATATAAAGGACCCAAGGCAAGGCTTGGAAATCATTCGAAATAATCGAAGTATTCTTGCCTGGGCTCTCTCCCTCTCCTCCCTTCTTTCTCTTGGCCGGCCACAAGCCTCCTCCCCTTTTCTTCTTGCCGTGAGCACAAGGAGAAGCCCCGAGGCGATGAATTTCTTCCGTTGGGACGATCTTCCTCTCCGGCCATCATCACCTTGGGATTGGGCGCAAGCCATCTTCCTCCTTCTCGCCGGAATTGTGATTCCGGCCAACCTTGGTGGTGAGTTTTTCCGATGTGATTACTTCTCTTGGTTTTCTTGTCGCGTTCTCGGAGAATCTAGTAGTTCTCGAGAACATGAAACTCGTGGCTTTGCGAAGTCATCCCGAAGATACTCGGGGTGGACGCGAATAGAGGCGGAGCTTCCGAGGGACGCTTACGGTTGGATCTCGTCCCTCCCTTCGGGTTACGCGAGGTAGTACGTAAATTAGTTTACGTTTCTGTAAAATTTTAAATATATGATCATGTCTACACAAGATAAGGTTGCATGCTTAGATGCGTGGTTAAATAATTTAAGAAATTATTTATGCTAAACCTTCCGCTGCACGTAATTAATTTTAAAATTACGAACCCGCATCCATGTCAACATGCACCCGGTCCCAACAGTGGTATCAGAGCCGGTTAGAGTTCGACATAATCATATAATTGTTTTGCGGAAAACTTTGTCATGATCTCAATTTTGGAAAATTTTCCAATTATGGAAACTTTCCAATTATGGTAAATTTCGATTTAGGAATTTCAAAGTTTGGAAATCCTCTTGAAATTTCGCAAACTTTTGAAATATCCCTGTTTCTGAAATTTTATGATAATTGTGAAAGCTTTCCAATTTTGGAAATTTCCTATTTTGAAAATATGTAAGTTTTCTTTGTACCAGAAACTTACAATTATCCTGAAAACCTATTATGGAAAGCTCACAATTTTGGGCACTTTCTTTCAAGAAAGTCTAGACAAATTTATAGAAACATTAATTGACAATTAAATTCGAATTAGTTTTTAAAATATTAACAAAATTCTTTACTTTGGGGAGTGCCTCGGGGAGCCACCCAAATTAAAGTTAGTTGTTATAATTTAATTTTCTATTTTGAATATGAATTGTTAAAATTGATTTGGGTAGGCCTCGGGGAGCTATCCAAATTATATTATTAACAAGTTCTTTAATTGTCAAGTTTAATTTGGTTATGCCTCGGGGAGCAAGCCAAATTAGATTTACAACAAATTTCTTTTCTTTAGGGAGTGCCTCGGGGAGCCACCCAAAGAAAATAATTTGTTGTAATTAATTATCCATAAATAAAATATGTGATCAAATCTTGAAAATTTTGAGGTGATTCTCAAACGATAATTTCCTTATTTAATTTATAAGATGATGCTCTTACATATTATTGTCTCCAAAATTAATTAGGAAAATTGTTTCCTATAGAGTTTATTTCCTTAAATATGATTTTCATGAAAATAATATGTGGTTGAATTAAGGGAATCTGTCTCTTAATTTAATAAGATTTGATTTAGAGAAATCAAAGTCTTAAACATATTATTTCCAAAATTGATTATGACAATTTAGGAAATTATTTCCCAAAATAATTCCTTGAATAAAGTATGAAATTGGAATTAGGAAATCCGGTTCCTAATTCAATTAATGAGACTTGATAAATTAAGTCGCATACATTTTATTAAGGAAATCGTTAGTACATGACATAATTATATGTCATGAATGTGCTTAAAAGAAAAGGATGAGACCCAAAACCCCTTACAAAATATTAAGGCCAACACCTTCCATTAATATGGTTAGAACCGGAGTTTTGTTTCTCGTTTGGGTTGATGGACACATCTATGCCCGGCTTGAACCTCAACATGTTCAAACCATGGAATTAGTTTATGATTAATATAGTTGGAGTCAGAGGTCAATCCTTAGTTTTGGTTGTTGGACACATCCAAGCCTGACTAAACGGTTGAATTAGCTCCAACCATATTAAAACTATTTCTTGATTAATGGGTCAGCCTTAAGCTTGGAGCATCGATTTGTTGTGCCACAGCCAAGGTCGATGTAAAGAGAGGTGCAGTTGGGTGCTATGTATATTGTTGCATACTTGTTAATGAGTTAACAACCCAATGATTTATGCAAACATTCAATTAGTTGATAGCATAATGTGATAGTTACATATGTGTGATATGTAATCGGTATAATTATTTACCTTCATAGCTAAGAATGACTTGATGGACCATATCCATGGTTGTTCTTATCTATGGTTGGATATCAACCTATTTGGAGATGTTCCTACGATCTCCCGAATTGATAAAAAGGGTTATTCAATTCGAAAAATAAATAGGATTTAATGAATGTATATTGATGCATTCTTTATCATTCTTATCACATAAACTCAATTTGTATTTCTAGGATAATCACCTGATCATGTCTTCTCTGAATTTGCGTTCCATTTTGGACACCAATATGTTAACTAAGGACAAAAGGATTGAAAAGGCACCAAAAGGCACTTGCCATCACTGTGGCAAGGAGGGTCACTGACGAAGAAACTGCAAGATTTATCTTAAGTCCTTGAAGAAGAAGGCATCCGATGCCCCATCCTCTTCAGGCATCTTCGTTATTGAATGTAACTCTATTTCCTCGTACACCTGGGTACTTGATACTGGGTGTAGCTCACATATATGTAATGACATATAGGGGCTAAGGAATAGAAGAAGACTCATCAAGGGAGAAGCGAATTTGCGAGTTGGAAATGGAGCAAAGATTGCTGCTATTGCCATCGGAACATATTTGCTAAAGCTCCCTACTGGACTTGTCTTAGAATTGGATAATTGTTTTTTTGTTCCTTCGTTAATAAAGAACATTGTATCTATTTCATGCTTGAATGAAAAGGGTTACCATTTAACTTTTAGTAACAATTGTTGTTACATAACTTTAAATGGTGTTCTTTATGGGGCTGGAACTTTATGCAATGGTATCTACACGTTAGATTTATCTGGTAACATTTTCAATATCGAAGTTAGCAACAAACGTGCTCGAATATATAATCAAATAGACTCCTATACGTGGCATTGTCGTCTTGGCCATGTAAGTAAGAAACGCATGACCAAATTACACCGATGTGGAATTCTGGAATCATTTGAACCCGGTTCATTTGATACATACGAATCATGCTTAAAAGGCAAGATAACCAAATTACCCTTTTCTAGAAAAGGTAAACCAGTGGGAGAATTGCTTGGTCTAATACATACTGATGTATGTGGGCCAATGTCAACTCTTGCACAAGGAGGCTATAACTACTTCATTACCTTTATCGATGATCACTCATGATTCGGGTATGTGTTCTTAATGAAACACAAATCTGAAGCTTTTGAGAAATTCAAAGAGTTCAGAAATGAAGTAGAGAACCAGCTTGGCAAAAGTATTAAGATACTTCGATCCGATCGGGGTGGTGAATACTTAAGTCAAGAGTTTCAAGATTATCTTAGGAACAATGGGATATTGTCTCAATGGACTCCGCCATATACACCACAACATAATGGTGTATCTGAGAGGCGTAACCGAACCTTGATGGACATGGTTAGATCTATGATGAATCATGCAACTCTTCCAAAATCCTTTTGGGGCTATGCGCTTAAGACTGCTGTTTACTTGCTAAACAGAGTCCCGACCAAGGTAGTCTCTACTACTCCATATGAGACGTGGAATAGTAAGAAACCTCATTTATCTCACCTAAAGATATGGGGTTGTCCTGCTTATGTGAAGCGGACTGTATCAGACAAATTGGATGCTAAGTCTGATAAATGTCTATTTATTGGATACCCTAAGGAAACGAAAGGTTACCAATTCTATCATCCCTTGGAACAAAAGGTGTTTGTTTCAAGGCATGCTGTATTTCTAGAAAAAGAATTTTTTTTACAAGAAAATAGTGGGAGTAGCATTGAACTTAAAGAAGTTCAAGAAACTCCAATAGACATTACAGAGACACCTAGTCTAGACCCACAACCAATAACTCATAATGATGAGCTATCAGTTGAACCTATAACAACACCACTTCTTCATAGGTCTGATAGGACACGTAATATTCCAGAGAGATACGGATTTCTTATAAGTGAATCGAACGACGTGTTACTCATTAACGATGACGAACCTATCAGTTATGAAGATGTTCTAAAAAATTCAGAAAGGGATAAATGGCTTGAAGCCATGAAGTCGGAAATGGATTCCATGTACGAAAATCAAGTATGAGACTTAGATAACCCGCCTGAAGGTATTAAGCCCATAGGGTGCAAGTGGGTTTTCAAGAAGAAAACCGACATGGACGGTAATGTTGTTACCTTTAAGGCTAGATTAGTGGCAAAAGGATATCGTCAGAAACAAGGAATTGATTATGACGAAACCTATTCGCCAGTAGCTATGCTTAAATCCATTCGGATGCTCCTGGCCATAGCAGCTCATTATGATTATGAGATATGACAAATGGATGTGAAAACAGCTTTCCTTAATGGAAACCTGCTTGAGGATGTATACATGATACAACCTGAAGGTTTCACATCGGTTGATAAAACCAAAGTATGCAAGCTTCGATGATCCATATATGGACTAAAGCAAGCATCCAGGAGCTGGAACATCCGTTTTGATGAGACAATCAAAGAGTTTGATTTCTCACAAAATCCTGACGAACCTTGTGTGTACAAGAAGGTTAGTGGGAGTGCAGTCGTATTCCTAGTGTTATATATCGATGACATATTACTTATAGGAAACGATATATCAGTCTTATAGTCGGTTAAAATTTGGTTGTCCAAAACTTTCTCCATGAAAGACCTGGGAGAAGCAACCTATATCCTTGGGATTAGAATCTATAGAGATAGATCAAAACGGTTGCTTGGTCTTTCGCAGCCTACATATATAGACCGAGTGCTAGAAAGGTTTAGCATGTCGGAATCCAAGAAAGGTTACCTTCCCATCAGGCATGGGATCAACCTTTTGAAGTCTATGTGTCCGCGCACAGAAGACGAGAGGATGTGCATGAATAAGATTCCTTATGCATCCGCGATAGGATCTATCATGTATGCTATGTTATGTACTAGGCCCGATGTATCGTATGCTCTAAGCATCACAAGCAGATACCAGTCTGATCCAGGAATGGCATTATTGGGCGACTGTCAAGTCAATCCTCAAGTACTTAAGAAGAACTAAGGATGTGTTCCTAATATATGGAGAAGGTGATATGGTAATACGTAGGTATACAGATGCCAGTTTCCAGACAGATAAGGATGACTCCAAATCTCAGTCCGGATACGTATTTATTTTGAATGGAGGCACAATAAGTTGGAAGAGTTCCAAGTAAGACACCGTAGCGGATTCTACCATGGAAGCGGAATATATTGCAGCTTCGGAAGCAGCAAAGGAAGCAGTCTGGATCAAGAAGTTTATCTCAGAACTTGGTGTAGTTCCAACCATTGATGAAGCAATACCGGTTTACTGCGACAACAATGGAGCTATTGCACAAGCAAAGGAACCAAGATCTCATCAGCGATCCAAACATATGCTTCGCCGCTATCATCTGATCAAAGAGATTATAAGTAGGAATGATATACAAATTGAGAAAATTCCCACTGAAAGGAATTTAGCGGATCCTTTAACTAAGGCCTTGCCTCAAAGCTAATTTGAGGGTCATGTTAAAGCCTGTGGTATTGGATACCGTAGCGATTGGCATTAGGCCAAGTGGGAGTTTGTTAGTGATATGAGAAAAGTGTCCTAAGACAATCGTCTTATGATTGTAATAATTTATTTTAATAAATGAATATTCACTATTTGAGTATACATGTTTATGTATTTAATTGAGATCTTAAACTCATTTACTGAATGTCCGCAATACAATTCACAGCATGAGAGAATTTGTGATGAATTCACAACTAGTGATTATCTCTACATGTGCAATTGTGAAGTATTGAAATTGTCCCTAGTCGATGAATTAATAAATACGGACACTATTAATTCTGTTGAGACTTGCATGGGTTATTCTCAAATCAGCTGATTCTCACTGGCTGGTGACATTGGGATGTCCGGAGATAAACATGAATGCTAGTTAAGGGAACTAGTTCATTGGAGTGACTGGCTATAAGACTTCATATGGTAGTCTACATATAGGTATGCCAGTGAAGTTCTTACTGTAGCTTAAGTGCGATGTTCCTTTGCATTGCGGTGTTCAAGTCATCTTGGTCATGGAGACTTATACTTTGACATCATAAGAAAGCATCTCTAAGGAGGTGTGGACCCAGGATGGTTGGGTATAAGCCAAAGTGCCCGAAGATGTTTGAACAACCTACAAAGGATTCACCACTCCTTGAGAGGAGAGGTATACCCGAGGCCTATCGTCAGATTGTTACTCGAAGCCTCTGGCCAAAGCATGACATGTTCAGAGTATGAATCTCTTAAATACATGAGAGTAATTAGAATCCGTAAGACGAGAAAACGTTACTTGGGCTAGGTGTGACGTAGTCAGCCTAGTGGGGACTGACACACATAGACCATATCCTGAACCAAGTGGGTATAAGATGGTGAAGGGAATGGGGCACGATTCATTATAGCTGCTGAAGGGTTTCAGAATTGTTTCTGAGGTCAACCGTTGATCTTTCGATTAATTGGGGATCATGATGTACTACTAGGTGCCACTCATGATCGTTCTATAATTGGTTAATTATAGACGGCCAACATAAATCGAAAGCCTATTTAGTCACACGCACTACGAGTAATCCGAGGGATTTAAAACGAGTTGAAAATTGGATTTTCCAATCAAGAGAGATTAGGTTTGGTTGAGCCAAACGATAAGTCGAATCTGAATTTTTCAGAGACGCATCGGAAGCGTAAAATGGCTAAGTCTTTTGAAGACTTAATAGATGAATTAAATGAGTTTAATTCATTGGGGCGTGGCTTGGATAGGCCGGCCAAAGAGGGTCCCACCCTCTTTGCTTGGCCGGCCACAACAAAGGGAGAGAACCAAATTGTTTGGTTCAATTTATAAAATAAACAAGTGTGGTTTGTTTTATAAAATTATGGATGATATAAATTTTATATATAAACCAAGGTTTGGTTTATTTTTCATGGAAATTAAAATGAACCATGGATTGGTTTATTTTATTTTATAAAATCAATCATGGATTGATTTACCATGATAAAGAAATTTATATAAAGAAATTTATATGATAAATTTCTTATGAAAATTTATTCCATAAGAAAAAGGAGACTTGGTTGATTTTATTATGAATTAAAAATCATGATAAAATTTGGCATGATGGAATATGTCATAGAAAATTTATATGATAAATTTCTTATGAAAATTTATTCCAT
>JAGFNQ010001724.1:31017-68713 GCA_024364735.1 Boesenbergia rotunda
CCGGAACAAATTTGGCGTCGTCTGTGGGAACTAGCAAAGCACCTGAAGGAGCACCGATGACAGGATCGGAGGAACAACCCCTTGCCCTCACAAGAGAGGAACTTGACCGTCTGGTGGCTAACGCCATCAAAGAAGTGATGGAGCAACACCAAGTCGAACAGGCTGCTCCGCGACAAGGGGATCCGGCTAGGGAGGAGATTCCCACAGTCTCTGTCTCGTATTCACGGAGATCCGTTACCCCCGCGGGGCTACAGGAAGAAGCAGCCCTAGGCCTCCAGAGAGAATCTCCCGGAGACATGGAGAAGGCCCACTCGGTGGCCTCCAGTGCCCAAAGGCACGAAGAAGGACAGGGGAAGAGGGATGAACCCAAAACCTCTCATAAAGTCCCCTCTACACCATTCTCATCCGAGATTGTCGAAGACCCCATGCCCAAACAGTTCCGGGGGCCAGGGATCCTGATTATGATGGGAAGACGGATCCAGAGGATCACGTCTGTAAATTCGAGAATGCGACACTCCTGCACCAGTATACTGACGGTGTGAAGTGCCGTGTGTTCTTGAACACCCTATCCGGAGCAGCTCAACGGTGGTTCCAGAGGCTGCCACAAGGTTCTATCAACTCCTTCGTGGAGTTCAAGACAACCTTCCTCCACCATTTCGCGAGCAGCCGTCACTACCAGAAGACGATACTTAACCTGTTCGCCCTCAAGCAGAAGCCTAAGGAACCGCTCAAGGAGTACATCCAGAGGTTCAACTGGGTGGCGTAGGACGTGCCTAGTGCAACATCGGAGATACTCGTCAATGCCTATACCCAACGGCTCATTGAAAGGGACTTCTTCCGATCCTTGGTAAGGAAGCCCCTTGCCAATTTCGATGATTTGCTGGGACGCTTTGTCAAGCATGTCAATGTGGAAGAAGTACAGTACACCCGACGCAAAGACCCTGTCGGAGCCCCCCCTCTGGCGGCTCCACGATCAGACAGGAGGGAGCCCCCGACCCTAGCCCGGGGAAAGGAACCTCACCCCGGGAAGGACCATTGGGTTGGTAGGCGCTGGATGGTGGGGACGGTGGACACCGAGCTGCCAGAGCCGTCACCAAGGTACTGTGGTTACCATGGCAGCTCAACACATTCCACTGAAGAGTGTCACGCCTTGAAGAAGAAGTTCGGCGAGGAGGTAGACACCAAACCTCGAAGAAAGTGGAATAAGTCAAAGTACCGTAGAAGGTCTCCCAGGCGAAGTTTCTCTCCTCGGTGACAGCATGTCGGGGGAAACGAGGCCCGACCTCGATCTCGATCACAATCGCGGGGTAGGAGTCGGGGGCCTGCACCCCGAAGATCTCTCTCCATGGAGAGAGACCCCCAGAACGGCAAGCCTCCCATGCGGGGTCCGCACTCGGGTCACGTGGGAGTCATCTCCGGGAGACCTACGGGAGGGGACTCCAACCAGGCCAGGAAATCTTATACCCGGCGATTGGAAAACTACTCCATCGGTACGAACCGGAGCTAGGAGCCGGGGCCTACAATATCCTTTGGGCCGTCTGACCTTGAAGAAGTAGAAGCTCCCTATGAGGATGCCATAGTGATCGTAGCCCGTATTGCTAACTATGAGGTTAAGCGTATCTTTGTGGACATAGGGAGTTCCGTGAACATCCTGTACAAGGCGGCTTGGGATCAGATGCAGATAAACAAGGAGTAACTGCTCCCGGTCTCGACTCTGCTATTTGGTTTCACAGGGAACCGCGTACAGCCGGTAGGGCAAATCACCTTGTCACTCTTATTGGGCAGTGACAGGCTCGAAAGAACCCGGAGGACTCCTTTCTTGATCGTAGACGTGCCCTCCTACTACAATGTCATCCTGGGTCGCCCTGCGCTCAGCACTTTCCAAGCGGTGGTCTCTGTTTACCACCAAAAGATAAAGCTCCCGGTAGGCGACCAGGTGGTTGAAGTCCGAGGAGACCAGCTGGTGTCTCGATGGTGCTACAGCGGAGAGGTCAGAATAGAGTCTCCGAAGAACCCGAAGGGCCTAGAAGACTAGTTGGAGGAGAAGGGAAAAAACTCAGGAGGTCTCGGCCCGGCTGCGGTCTCGGACCCTTCTGGTCTCGGTAAGATTTGTGCTTTATTTAGAACATCTGTCTATGTCTCTCTGTGGTCTCACAGCAAAATCAAGTAATAAAAGGAGATACTTCTTTCAAAATGATAATGCGCCACTAAGGAATTAAATAATCCTAATACCTCGCGGTGCCGTTGACGCCCGGGTACTTAGGCTTGGTCTGGGACGTACGCGCTCGACCAAGTATCCAAAACCCTAATGCCTCGTGGTGCAGCCGATGCCCGGGGTACTTAGGCTTGGTCTGGGACATACGCGCCCGACCAAGTATCCAAAACCCTAATGCCTCGTGGTGCAGCCGATGCCCTGGGTACTTAGGCTTGGTCTGGGACATACGTGCCTGACCAAGTACCCAAAACTTTAATGCCTCGTGATGCAGCCGATGCCTGGGGTACTTAGGCTTGGTCTGGGACATATGCGCCCGACCAAGTACCCAAAACCCTAATGCCTCGTGGTGCAGCCGATGCCCGAGGTACTTAAGCTTGGTCTAGGACATATGCGCCCGACCAAGTATCCAAAACCCTAATGCCTCGTGGTGCAGCCGATGTCCGGGGTACTTAGGCTTGGTCTGGGACATACGCGCCCGACCAAGTACCCAAAACCCTAATGCCACGTGGTGCAGCCGATGCCCGGGGTACTTAGGCTTGGTCTGGGACATACACACCCGACCAAGTACCCAAAACCCTAATGCCTCGTGGTGCAGCCGATGCCCGGGCTACTTAGGCTTGGTCTGGACATACGCGCCCGACCAAGTATCCAAAAGCCTAATGCATCGTGGTGCAGCCGATGCTCGGGGTACTTAGGCTTGGTCTGGGACATACGTGCCCGACCAAGTACCCAAAACCCTAATGCCTTGTGGTGCAGCTGATGCCTGGGGTACTTTGGCTTGGTCTGGGACATACGCGCCCGACCAAGTACCCAAAACCCTAATGCCTCGTGGTGCAGCCGATGCCCGGGGTACTTAGGCTTGGTCTAGGACATACGACTCGACCAAATATCTAAAACCCTAATACCTCGTGGTGCAGCCGATAACCGGGGTACTTAGGCTTGGTTTGGGGCATACATGCCCGACCAAGGATCCAAAACCCTAATGCCTCGGGGTGCAGTCGATGCCCGGGGTACTTAGGCTTGGTCTGGGACATACGCGCCCGACCAAATATCCAAAACCCTAATACCTCGTGGTGCAGCCGATGCCCGGGGTACTTAGGCTTGGTCTGGGATGTTAGATCGTTGACGGTTGCTAAAGGGGGGGTGAATAGCACTTTCTCGGTTTCTTTCTCTACAAGAAGGTTAGCACAATACAAGCAAAACAATAAACAATATGAAAACAATGATAACACAGAGATTTACTTGGTATCCACCTCCGAGAGGTGACTAATCCAAGAATCCTTTGGTGGATCACTCCCCGGATACCCTCTGGCTAGACCTTGTCGCTCCTTGTGGGTGGAGAAACCTCGCCCCAACACCTCGACAATATCTGAGCCCTTAGACTACTATTTGGGCTTTAACCAAAGCCAAATTCGTCAGAGATCCCAACCAAAATGAAGCCCTCTTAAATAGGACTTACCTTCTGTTTGGCCGCCACCAGTCGACTGCCCCCACTCAAATTCGACCGTTGACACCCAACTTCCGAATTCTGAGTGCTACCAGTCGACTGCTCCCAGAGCAGTCGACTGGTCCAGGGTCAGAAGGCTACTGTAAGTTTCAGAACTTGCTGGCAGTCGACTGCTACATTACCAGTCGACTGCCCAGCTTACAAAAACTCTCTTCCTCACTCCAATGACCCTCGTCGACTTGTGCCTTCAAGCATACTCCTTTGGCTTGCTCCTCGAAGTCCTCTTCCACCGGCTATCACCCCTCGGATGCGCACGCAAGTCCTCAACTTGCCTCCATGCCTCCCTTCACGTGTGCCCCTTGAAGTCCACTTCTCGACTTGCCCTTGGAGTCATCTTCCCTCGGCTTTCGTCCCTTCATGACTTAACTGACTCTTCACCAGCAGCCTTGACTGTTGCCTTCGGGCCCTCTTCGTCCTCGGCCCTCGTCCCTCGGATGCACACAAGCCTCTAGCTTGTCTCCATGCCATCCTTCACGTACGCCTTGAAGTCCGCGCCCCTCGGCTCATCATCCCTGCTATACCAAGGTCCCTCGGGCGCACACAAGCCTCCAGCTTGTCTCCATGCCACCCTTCACTATACCGAAGCCGTCCAGCTAAGTCAATATGTGTAACCTGCACATCCTGCACACTTAACATACACATATTAGATCACATGAGAAAACCTAACTTAAACCCTTTGCCCAAACATCAAAACACATGGTCACTCCGGACCATAGATTGCCTCAACAATCTCCCCCTTTTTGATGTTTGGCAATACGTTTAACTTAGGGAAACAAATAGCAATAATAAATAGCAACAACAATGCTAAACAACAATTTGAACTTACGTCGCCAAGACTCCATCTTGGACTTACACCGCCAATGCATATGCAATGCAACTAACATGGATCCTATCCCAAGGCATCCCATACACCTAACCTTCCCAAGTTAGGAATTTTACCGAAACAGACTTTTTAAAGCTTCTCCAGAGCACCCCCTACATTGGACTTACAAAGGCTTTTTAAAAACCTCTCCAAGGTTCCCCTTACGCCAAGAATGGAGCAACCATGCTCCCCCTTCACCTAGGCTCACCTAGGGTTTCTTGCAAAGGCGTGTTTGGTTTCCCAAATTAAACCCAACACTTCTCCCCCTTTGCCTAACATAAAAAAGACTCCAACAATATCCCAATTATTGGATCTTTTAAACCCTAATGATCCTAAACACAGTGTACTAGCCCCCCATACATCTGTTTTACATCATTTGGACACAAACCAGCTGCTGGATACCCAATCCAGCCCTGGCCAGTCGACTACTCCCCATGGCAGTCGACTGATACTCTGAAAAACAGCTTTTCTGACCAAATTCAAAAATGCGCTAGAAATTTCACAAATCTCCAAAAATTCTCAAATTTTGTGGAGAGGTTTATGGTACCCATACCTACTTGGGAAAAATACATTCACCCATGTATCTATCACCATTCCTATGTTTGACACAAAACTCAAAATTTTCTATGAAAATTAAGGCAAACAAGAGGCAACCTCCCCCTTTACCTATGCCTTCTCCCAATTTTCAATTTACTAAGGTTAAGTTCTACCCAACTTAACACCATACATTTCTTTTGTCAAGTTAATCCTAACTTAACAACCCAAGTTTTCTACCCTAGAACCCTCTAGAGAATCCTAGAAACTTGGAAAAATCTAAAAATTTACAAGCACATTTGCTAGGATATACCCTATCCTAGAAAAATATGGTTTCATGAAGAATATCAAATGTGTTTGACTTTTGGTACATCCTCTAATTTCCTCAAAAATAATCATTTCATATCAACTTTGAAATCTATCTATAATATCCATGTGTTTGCCAAGGCTAACCATTATAATTTGACACATGGAATTGTCCTCAACTTTCCCCTTTTTATTTCTTAATCCTAGATACATATGGGAAACTTATCAATCTTCTCATCAAGCATTTATCATTCAATATTATCCATTAAATTTTAAGCACTCATCAATTTTCCTTGAATTCTATGATATCCATATAGCCCCATTTCATACAATCACCATTAAACCATGAGGTAAACCTTTATTTAAGGAGCATAATCAAGGATTTTAATTTTAAGGCCATATCCTATCATTCAATATGCCTTTTCTATCTAGATCTGCGGATCAGTCGACTGCCCCTGAGGCAGTCGACTGCCAAAACTCACAGAATGTTTTCTGGGTAAGATTAGTCGACTGCCCCCAGGGCAGTCGACTGATACATGAATTTCAGGTTTTCAGTCTAACTTCAGAAACGTCTAATTAATTTCATAAATCTCCAAAAAATCTAAAATTTCATGGAAAGATTTGTGGAACCTATATCTATTTGGGAAAAATATGTTTTCAAATAAATGTACTTCAGATCCCAAGATTGGCACGAAACTCAACTTCTCCTAAATTGTATCATTCAAACTTCTCCAAAAGTCCTATTTGTGACTTCTCCTCATTGTATCTTCTTATACTTGATCATAATTCATTTATATCACTGAATTATATGGTATTCACACATTAAAACCTAATTTTACCCAATATAATAGTATTTTCACCTTTTTCTCCATACTTCTCCTTTCAATGTGCCAATTCCCTAGGATTAAGACTTACCCTAGTCTTCCAATCCCTTTGGCACATTTCATCTAATTTCCTAGGAGAAAGCCTCTTGAGATCCATTTACCATGGACCCTAAAGGCTCCTAGAGCTCCCCCTTGAGCTCTTAGCCCTAGCCACCTCCCTAGGTGGCTCAATCCACACTAGGCCACACCGGTGAGCCCCCGGTGATTCTTGGCCTACAAACCTAACCTTCTTAACCTTGGACACCTTGTCCTTGGTTAAGTCCTTATCTTTCCCTTTAAATGACACCCCGTTGCCATTTTTGGGCTTCTCCTTCTTGCCATGATTATATGTTTCCCTAGCATATTTCTTTTCTTTGGCATTGGAGACCTTAGATCGGTATCCCAACCCCGATCTATCATAGTTGGGTTTTAAACTACCCAACACCATATCTAACCCCTTAGATCCGACCTTGAATCTTTCTAGGGCCTTTTCCAATGTATCAAGCCTTGCTCTCAAGGCTTGATTTTCCCTTTCTAGACCTTTAACCCTAGAATCCACATGTCCACCTTGGACATTCCTAGACCTACCCATCTTCCTAGGCATATGTCTTCCCTTTTTGGGATTAATGCCTTGATCCTTAGGTCCTAAGGTTTTGGATTTTTCATGATGCATGACCTTCCTAGGGTTATGATCTATCTTGTTATCCCTATTCCTATCATGATATTTAAAATCATGGCTATGCACAAACAAATAATTTTCATTGATTCTAGCATGCATGGAGGAACTTGAATTTGAATTGCATTGTAATTTAAAGTTAGGGATTACCTCCCTTACCCTTGTAGTTCCTCCTTGTTGTGAGGTTCTCTTCTTCTTTTCTTCCTTCTCTCACCTTCTCAAGTGCTCCATTTTCTTGAGCTCTCCACTCTTTGGGCACTTTGTGTGATAGTGTCCTAGCTCACCACACGTGAAACATCTAATTTTCTTTTTCTTCTCTTGGGCTTCTCCATTCCTATAACTCATGTTAGATTTAAACGGAATTGAAATGAGTTTAGGATTTACCTCCTTTCTCTTACCATTTGGACACTTATCCTTGTAGTGTCCCTTTTTATTGTACCCAAAGCATATGATGTGGTCCTTAGTCTTTGCTTTGGTGGAGGTTGGAGCTTCTTCTTGTTCTTGTGTGGATGAGGGTCTCTCCTCCCCCTCAACTCTTGAATTTGACACCTCCTCTTCTTCTTTTGATGAGGTAGATGGTTTTTCACTTAGTTCTTCCTCTTCACTTGATGATGTTGATGATTCTTTTTCCTTTTCCTCTTCTCGGGCCATCGAGCTCACATCCTCAGGCTCTTCCACTAATTGAACTCGTGTAGGGTTTTCATGGAGTTCACCTATCTTTTTTCATAGTTCATGTGCATTTTGATACTCCCCTACACCACTTAACACATTAGTAGGCAAAATATTAATCAATGTACCAATTACCTTTTCATTTGCCTTTGATTGATTTTATTGCTCTTGACTCCAATATCTTGGTCTAAGCTTCTTCCCATGCTTATCTCTAGGAATTTCAAATGGTTCTTCAAGAGCAATCCTAAGGTCCCACTCTATTCCGAACCATGTTTCTATCCTTGTCTTCCAATACCCGAAATCTTCATGATCGTAGGGGGTGGAGTGTAGATGTCATCCCCTAGCTTATCTTCCATCATTTTCCCTCTAGCTTTCTTGCTCCTTTGGCGGTGAGTCCAATAAGAGCGATCCTTCGCTCTGATACCACTTGTTAGATTGTTGACGGTTGCTAGAGGGGGGTGAATAGCACTTTCTCGGTTTCTTTCTCTACAAGAAGGTTAGCACAATACAAGCAAAATAATAAACAATATGAAAACAATGCTAACACAGAGATTTACTTGGTATCCACCTCCGAGAGGTGACTAATCCAAGAATCCTTCGGTGGATCACTCCCCGGATACCCTCCGGCTAGACCTTGTCGCTCCTTGTGGGTGGAGAAACCTCACCACAACACCTCGACAATATCTGAGCCCATAGACTACTATTTGGCATTTAACCAAAGCCAAATTCGTCAGAGATCCCAGCCAAAATGAAGCCCTTTTAAATAGGACTTACCTTCTGTTTGGCCGCCACCAGTCGACTGCCCCCACTCAAATTCAACCGTTGACACCCAACATTCAAATTCTGAGTGCTACTAGTCGACTGCTCCCAGAGCAGTCGACTGGTCCAGGGTCAGAAGGCTACTGTGAGTTTCAGAACTTGTTGGCAGTCGATTGCTACATTACCAGTCGACTGCCCAGCTTACAAAAACTCTCTTCCTCACTCCAACGACCCTCGTCCACATGTGCCTTCAAGCATACTCCCTTGGCTTGCTCCTCGAAGTCCTCTTCCATCTGCTATTGTCCCTCGGATGCGCACGCAAGTCCTCAACTTGCCTCCATGCCACCCTTCACGTGTGCCACTTGAAGTCCACTTCCCGGCTTGCCCTTGGAGTCATCTTCCCTCGGCTCTCGCCCCTTCATGACTTAGCTGACTCTTCACCAGCATCCTTGACTATTGCCTTCGCGCCCTCTTCATCCTCTGCTCTCGTCACTCCGATGCACACAAGCCTCCAGCTTGTCTTTATGCCATCCTTCACATACGCCTTGAAGTCCGTGCCCCTCGGCTCATCATCCCTGCTATACCAAGGTCCCTCGGGTGCACACAAGCCTCCAGCTTGTCTCCATGCCACCCTTCACCGTATCGAAGTCGTCCAGCTAAGTCAATATGTGTAACCTACACATCTTGCACACTCAACATACACATATTGATCACAAGAGAAAACCTAACTTAAAACCTTTGCCCAAACATCAAAACACATGGTCACTCCGGACCATAGATTGCCTCAACATGGGACATACACGCTCGACCAAGGATCCAAAACCCTAATGCCTTGTGGTACAGTTGATGCCCGGGGTACTTAGGCTTGGTCTGGGACATCGCGCCCGACCAAATATCCAAAACCCTAATATCTCGTGGTACAGTCGATACCCGGGGTACTTAGGCTTGGTTTGGGGCATACACGCCCGACCAAGGATCCAAAACCCTAATGCCTCGTGGTGCAGCTGATGCCCGGGGTACTTAGGCTTGGTCTGGGACATACGCACCCGACCAAGTATCCAAAACCCTAATGCTTCGTGGTGCAGCCGATGCCCGGGGTACTTAGGCTTGGTTTGGGATATACGCGCCCGACCAAGTTTCCAAAACCCTAATACCCCGCGGTGCAGCCGATGCCCGGGGTACTTAGGCTTCGTATGGGATATACGCGCCCTACTAAGTATCCAAAACCCTAATACCTCGCGGTATAGCCGATGCCCGGGGTACCTAGCTTCAGGCCAGGTTGTTTCAGACCCCCCACCGAGGATGCAAACCCGAGTGCCTCATAATATCCCTTGCGCCCGGAACAGGTGGGCGCTATGGAAGCAATGGTAAAGTGGCATGCCCGACCCGGGGAACATAAGCAAAACACTTTAAAAATATAATCCAGGCGTATTAGACACTGAGTAACAAAAATATTATTTTATTTATGTAAAAAAATACAGGGAGAACAACATCTCAGAGAATTCTCAAGATACAATTGGATGAGAGAAAACACTTTTTCTACTAGGGTCTCTCTCCTCTACGACTCCATTCCTGTAGGGTCGCTAGGCTCGGAACCACCTTCTGAGTATACAAGGCGTGGAAACCTGTTGACAGGGCTCTGGAATCTTTTTCACCTTCTAGGTACTCCATCCAAGTAGTCAGCGACGGGCGAGGACGCCTGAGGTAACACATGGGTGGCTCGACGCTCTCCGAAGACCCCGTCCTCGCAAAAGTTCGACCGAGTACAACATTCAAAAGGCAGAAAAAAGAGGAGGGGGAACAACGACTGCAATTTCTCTCCAGAGCATGTAAAGTCGCAAGGAAGAATTGCCTTAACAGGAGAGGGGGAACAGTAACCAGAATTTCTCAACGAAAAGAAGAAAGAGAAAGAGAAAAGTCGGCGGCTGTGGCCCCTCCCCTCTTGGTGATGACGTATCCCACAAAACACCATCCTCTGCCCAAAACATAGGGAAAACAAGGATCCAGAGGAGGATGGCGTCTGCTGGAGCAGGAGAAGGCAACCATCGGGATACGTCATCTCCTCCATGCCCCCTGGTGGGCCATGTAAGGTCTTTTCTGAACTCCTTAGATAATCCGGGAGTCCCACATCCTCCAAGATCTTCAGCGAGACCCTGGACCTCATCTCCACCATGCTCCCCGGTGAGGGTAACGCCACAAAAGTTTCTACCTCTGAGGGGTCCCTCAGCCAAAAACCATCCTGCATCCTCGGCATCGGGTAGCTTGGGCGCCGACGAGAATGAAAGAAAGAGAGGTGACATCCAGCCAAAAAGAAGCAAGAAGACAGAAGGGATGAGGGAGACGGCACACCCCTCTCCCCTATTTATAGTGAGGGCTACCTCTCCGTGCAATTAATGCGAAGAGAGTTCCAAAGCAGCAACAGACGCCGAAGCATCATTTCGACCAACGCGCCCACGCCATACCTCGGAACCCACGACTCTTTCTGAGTCCATTCAAGAGGATTGCGTATAAGGCGGAAGTGACGGTTTGGGAGCCGCTCGCATACTCCAAAAGGAAGCATCGACGGGGACCCGTCATGGACTTAAATGCAGGCATGAAGTTTTGTCTTGTAAAATTTTTCAGGAGGGATCGACCCTCAGGATCAAACTCGAAGTGAATAGGTACCTTTTCCATTCATTATACCCATAAAAGCAAAGACGTGAGACACGTTGGGCAATGACACATACACCAAGAATAGTGAAAATGATTGCATTAATTCAAAACTGCTACAATAAGGCCCGATTCCCTGACGAGCGGGGGACTCCGCCAACGCGGGCCCTCGGGCAAAGACCCCTCTCTAGCACAGAAGGCACCTACAATCACGGGTCGGCATCGGGAGGGAGGAGCTGGTCCTTCTTCAGCTTATCGATAGCCCCGTGGAAGCCCTGCTATAGGTGCTGCATTACCTGGTCGGCTACAAGGGCACGGAACTCATCCGACTCCAGAAACTTCACCTTGAATCCTGCCTCGATTTCCTTGGAACTAGAAGCCTGGGCAACTCGAAGAGTAAGGAGCTCAACCTCAGCAGCCTCGTAGGAATGTCTCAACCATTCCAGCTCAGCGGACATCTCCGCCTGCTAGGCCAAGGCCTCTTTGAGTCTCTCCGACATGGCATGCTCATCCAACCAAGCCTGGACCATGTCATCCTCCAGGACGGACGCACGGTCGGTGGCCATCAGGAGATCAGACTCCTTCTGACTGAGCTATTGTTCCTGATCCTGACTGCGCGAATTCAGTCTCTCGGCCGAGGCTACCATGAGCCGGATGTCACCCAACAACTCCCTCTCCCTCGCCTGGAGCTAGTCTCTCTCCTGTGTCACCTGGAGCAGGTCCTTGGTGACACTCACAGCTCTCTTGGACGCCAGACGTTCTCTGTGCCGGTAATTTTGAAGAGCCTGCTCCTTGTCTTGCAAGAGGTCCATCAGGTGATCGACCTTCGCCCGGAGAACCTTGGTAACCCCGCCTGCATCAATCCTGCCCGACGCTGGTGGTCAGCTATAGCCTCCACCCTCAATGCCCGGCGGAGCATGGCTTCAACCTGGGGCTAGGAATACAGACCTCAGCCGACTGTCATGCAATCCTTAGCGGCTTGCCATTGCACCAAGAAGTCAGGTAATGGACAAGAGAACATCTAATGCAATAGTGATTTGTACTTTCAGGAGAGTCTCCCGAAGGGTGGTGAGTGGGCCCGCCGAAACATGTACGACCGCCCCTCAAGAGGTACTCCTGCGCCTCTCAGGCCACGGCGAACCCGAACGGGGAGGAAGTCGCTCGATGGTGGGGGCTTCAGGTGGCAGACTGGAAGGGTCGGAATCATCTTCCTCGGAGCTAGAGGTTGCCTTGGACACGACCCCCTCGGCCGGAACCTCCTTGAACTACACCGGGGGGAAGGATTGCATGGAGGTATCCAATGCCGCATCCAACTTCTTCTTTAGACGGTCCAGTCACATCCAGTATTGGGTATGTAACACCTCCTTGCCCTTGGAAGACGTAGACGGGTCAATGGAGCAGGCCGGAGGTGTTGGGATGACCACCTCCGGAGCAGGGACCGGGGGAGCAGGGGATACTACCTCAGTAGGCAGAGCCGCTTCCTCGGGCATAGAGGGAAGAGGAGAGGAACATGTAGAACACAGCTTTTTCCATGAAGGTCCCAACCCCTTGGGGAGCCGCCTTTTTTGCCTCCCAGTAGACCGGACTACTGAAGAAGCAATAGGAGGGGAGGCCCCCTTGCTAATTCCCGCTGGACTGGCAGCCCTCGGTGAAGATTTACCCCCAGAGGAAAGATCCGTCTCAGGGCCAAGATGTTGATCGGAAGGCCTCAGCTCACAACCGTCGGGGATGTAACAATAGCCTCGACCCTCTCGGGTGAAGCAACCCCACGAGACGGGACAGTAGGCCCCTCAGGGGATTCGGCGGAAGCAGGTGGAGTGTCTGGAGCGGCTGGAGGAGGATTCAATGTCTCCTTGTTGGCCTCCTCCCATCTGATGAGCCTGCCCATCACCTTGGTGAACATGACTTCCTCTGCAAAAACCAGACAGAGAGAATATCAATCAGAACCACGAGACATTAAAGGAAAAAGATGAACGTACCCAGGGAAGGGCTGATTCATGTCACTTTAGGGCTGAGGCCTGCCCGGTACATAAGCTCTTCACTCTGCACCAGCCCTGGGCCGCTAAACTCCATACCAGCAAGCACCTCCTTAGCATGCTGGTACACCGGACTGTGGAGAAAGTCCCCTAGAATAGGAGGAGTTGGCAATTCCTCTATCCAACACAGGGGACTGAAGGGTAAGGACGACAGCTTAATGAAGAAGAATTTCTCCTTCCACCCTTTATGCAAGGAAGGGAACCCCCCTAAAACCCTATGGTCCAGTCGGGCTGCGAAACTAAAGACCCCTCTAGACCCTATCGGGATGAAGAAAGAATGAAAGAGATGAGTGGTCAGAGGAAGATCAAAAAGCTTGAAGACGATATACGCCCCTCCCATTTGGGCGAAGGCATTAGGAGCCATATGGTGAAGGGGGATATCAAAATAGGAGGCTATGTTCGTGAAAAATGGGGGGATAGGGAAGCGGAGCCCTAACTCCATCTGCCCTAAGAAGAAGGTCAACATACCTGCAGGGGGCTCCACGGGCGTCTGACTCACTTTGGGGATGACCATTGCCATCTCGGCCTGAATGCCTAGGCCTCGGTGGCCGCCTGCAAGGCTTCCGGTCTCACTCTCGAGGAGGTGGACTCATACCATTCTGTGTGATAGCTTTCCATGATCTCTAAGCAAGAAGACAAGAAGGAGACGAACTACTCACACGCAGAAGAGGCTTTACGAGAGAGGAAGACAAAGTGCACCCAGACGCCGAGTCGAAAGTAGGCATAAAATCTGCTCCTTCTCCTCTTATACTTAGGCAGCCGCCTGCCTGGATGCAAGAGGGAGGAGACACGTGGAAAGCAAGAAACTGTCGCACACAAGCAGTCGCTTATCGCGAGTCAGCCAAAACGACGCACGTCCGTAAAAGCTCGTAGAGATGGCCGTTGGGTCACGTGGCAATAAGGTATTCGCTAGGGCACCCCATCGCCCTCATAAAAGAACCATATGCCTTTATGACGAGGAGAGAGACGTCATCATAGTCCCTCCAGAGTCGAGGTAGCCTTTTTGAAAAAGGATAAGCCCATTAAGGGGGATTTCTCAGAACTCAGGATAAAATTTACAATCCAAAGGCCCCCTATAATTACAGGGGTAGTAAGGATGGTGAAGCCCCGCAGCTTCTTCATCTCGGCACTAGTCCGATCAGTCAGTCACATTTCCTTTGATCAGACTTGAAGGGAGGGACTTGTGATAGGGTTGAATAGTCCGGACCCGACACGAGGGATGAAGAAAGCCTCGGGGCGCGACATGACTGAAGTGACCTCCCTTCCTGGGCCCTAGGGCCCCTCATAGGAAACACGCCTGGGAAAGCTAGTCTGAAGACCCCTCCAGAGAGCACCCCGGGTGGTTAGGCTCTGAGAGCACCTCGGGAGTTATAGCGCTGAAGGTCCCGAGCTCACCTCGGGAGGTGGAGTCCCCGCAATAACCGACCTCAGGTACTGACCACCCTCTCAGTACGGATAAGTATCCCCGTAAGAAGTGGTCCCCACGACCCTTAAATGTCACAACGGGTGGACGCGTGATAACGACGCATATCGTTTTAAAGGATAGCCCGCTACTGCCGAAATAGGGGGGCGTGACTTAAGTATCGGAGACGTGGCACCAATCGAGGGGCACGTCTAGTCTGTCGACATCGGTATAAAAGGTAGTCCAACCCCTCCGGTAAAGGGGTTACTCTCTCTCAACTCTAGACACATTCTTTACTTCTCGCTACCTTTACTTCTGGGATAGACACTGACTTGAGCGTCGGAGTAGACTCCGCCAAACCTCTGCCGGCGCGTCCCCTAATGCTCGTGTTAACTTTGTAGGACCCTAAGTTCCTTCCCGCCACAGCAACTTCTACAGGGGCAGAACTCCAGTGTCTGGCCATCGCCGTCGACTCTTTCCGGAACACTATCATTAATATTTCTGAAGATAATTCTATTAATTCTGAAGGTAACCTTAATAATTCTGATGATAATATTCAACCCTTAATTAATAATTCTATTGATTTTGAATATAATGATACAACCTTAATTAGCAACCATAAAAATTATTCTACCTATTTTGAAGATAATAATACAACTTTCATTAATTCTGAATATAACTTTGAAGAAGAATATAATTCTGAAGATTAAGATGAATTTACCAAAATTTAAGCAATAATTAAAAAGGCTTATAAGAATTCAAATAAAATAGAAATATTAAATAAAATTAAAAACTTAAAAACAAAAAAATAATAGATGAATCAAAATTTTTTGAATTAATGGAAATGATGAAATTAGATCCAAAATTACTGTTCAAATCTTAAAAACTTTAATTTTAATTAAATCTTAAATCCTTAATTAACTTTTAACAAATTAATCCTTAATTAATTCATAACAAATTAATCCTTAATTAACTCTTAACAAATTAATCTTTAATTAACTCTTAACAAATTAACAACTTAAATAACTCTTAACAACTAAAATTAATTAAGTCTTAACAACTTAAATTTTAATTAGTTCTTAAATTATAATTAATTCTTAACAATTTAAATTTTAACAACTTAAATTTTAAATAATTCTTAAAAACTTAAACGTTAATTAATTCTTAAAAACTTAAAATTTTAATTAATTCTTAAATATTAATTAATTAATAATTCAACTTTAATAACCAATTCAATCCTTAATTCAAGAAAATCCATGACTAAAATTCAAACTAATTACCTTCAGTTATGAAACTAAGTAAAATTCTACCCAATTGAAACCAATCAACTTAATAATGATAAATATGTCAAAGTGGATTAAGATATTCATGGATTCACACATTTTGTATCAAATCAAGAATTTGATATTGTATTAGAAACCAAATTAATATGATTTGACTTGAATGATTCATGCATAAATGTTATGCTCATGCATCTGTCTATTTTACAATATATATCTGCCATGTCATTCATTTTTACTTTTGTGCTTAACATAGAATGGCTAGATAGGAAAAAGGTAGTTTGACACTTGCCTAACATAGTACCAGGGTGGGGCGAGATGATAGTACGTTATGAAAGCTTGGTCTAGGAAGTCAGGAAGGGTAAGAAGTACCCGACTTGGTCGACCTAGCTAAGTGGAACTAGCCGAAGCTATCTCGCCACATTCTAGACTAGTTAGACTAGAGTTTCTCAATGATTAAATTAAAAGAATTATTTCTTTAATAGACTTTGTCTAAGGAAAGGGATGTTGATCCAATAAGGATACAACCAAAGAAGGCTTCTGTGCCTCACCAAGACCTGGAAGCCAATTATTGAAATTTACTTGTAAATTACTAATTGTTAAACTTGAATCTAACTCAAGATCAAGATATCTATAAAATTAAATTGATAAAAATTATTTAAGCATCTTATAAACACCCATAAGGCTACCATGCTTGCTTGTACTGCGACATTTAGAATGGGTGAGATGATAAGGACTAATTAATTGATAAATATTTTCAAAATATTTCCAAAAATTCATAGAATATTTTCTTAAAAATATATTTTTAAAATAATATTTAAACATAATAATGTTTTAATGAATTTCATGCTTGATTGGGTCCTTACCCATAAATACATTTTCAAAAAATTATATATCTTTTCGAAAAATTGGTTGACCTACACTTAGACACAAACCTTCTAGGTCCACATTAAAGTCCCTTAAGACACTTAGGTAAAGTTCCTTGTAGTTAACAAGGGTAGCCAGAAGGCGTTAGGTTCAGGGGGAGTCTATATTTTTTTCTTTTGAAAAGTATTTTTCAATAATTATTCTTTTCAAAAATTTATCTCTTTCAAAATAGTTTTTTCTAAAAACTAATTATGTTTTCAAAATGCTTTTCGAAAAGTTATTATGTATTCAAAAATATTTTTCGAAAAATACTTCTACAAATACTATCATATTCTTTCAAAAATTGCTTTAATTGCCCTTATACTTTGCATAAACTCTAAAGACACATAAGAAGTTTTCTTTATGATCTACATGAATTCCTAAGATTGTGTCAGGTTTAGGGGGAGTCCAAGTCAAAAGAAATTAATGTAATTTTTCCTAATTACTTCAAAATATTTCTTAAAATTTTTTTAATTCTTTTCGTTTGAAGCAAACCCTAAGACTCAGAGGAAGATCAACTTGTAGTCAACAAGATTCCTCGGACTGTGTCAGGTTTAGGGTGAGGTTTAAATTAAAAGAACCATTAGAAGTTTCAAAAATATTATATTTTCAAAAACCTCAAAATACTTATTAGTTTTTCATGTAATTTCTTTTCGTTTGAATCAAACCCTAAGACTCAGAGGAAGATCAACTTGTAGTCAACAAGTTTCCAAGGACTGTGTCAGGTTTAGGGGGAGGTTCAAATTAAAAGAATCATTGGAGGTTTCAAAAATATTATATTTTCAAACACTATCTTTTCAAAATCATTTTATTTTTTTAAAACATAATATTCTCATTTTCAAAAACATTTTGAAAATCTTTTCATCTTTTGAACGTCTCTAAAAGTCTTTGAAAAATTTTTTTACTTGAGTTTGGAAAAATCTCCAAGACACATAGAAAAGTTTTCCTTGTAGTTGATAAGGTTTCCTAGGATTGTGTCAAATTGGGGAGGAATCCAAACCAAGAAATCTATTATTCTTCAAAAATTCAAAACATATGTTGAAAATCTCTATTTTGATTGAAAAATCCCTAGGACACATAGAATTTTTCTTGTAGTCAACAAGATTCCTAGGATTGTGTCAGAGTTAGGAAAGTTCAAATTCTTTTCAAATTCATATATTGTTGCTGCAAATTTTCAAGTACTTAGTGTTTTTTTAATATATTTCAAAAAAAATTCTTAGTTTTTCTTTAAAAAAAAGGAGGATTTTTGAAAATTATATTTTCTTATAGAAACTTAAATATTTTCAAAAATTGTATTGTTGGTGCAAATTTCTAACATAAAATTTTTATTATTATTCTTTATTTCTTTTTGATGTATGTGAAAGGGGGAGAGAGTACCTTAAGTTAGATTTTTTTGATTTCTCCCAAGTGTTAAACCTAGAACCCTTTGACATAACCTAACTTAAGATTATTGTCAAACATCAAAAAGGGGAAGATTGTTGGTGCAAAGAGCATCAGTCATGAACAGTCAACCTCTAGTGTTTCGATGCTTGATAATATACTAAGGTCTAGTCAAAGTGATCAAGGGATAAGCCAAACAGGACTTGATGTTTGGTAGGGTAAACCCGTTGTTTGACAATATACTAAGGTTTGATGTTTGGTTGGAGATTGGGCAATGGAGTCTTTGCCAAGCGAGGACTACGGACAGAAGTAGAGATGAGTCGAGGTCAGACGCCTCGAGATCCGGGAGTCTCAGAGGTCGAGCACAAAGTCTTGGTCCGGGGGACCGAGCAAAAGACTTTGCTGAGCGGGGATCGAGGACAGAAGTAGAGACGGGTCGAGGTCAGACGTCTCGAGATCCGGGTTCTCGAAGGCTGAGTAGAAGTCCAACCGGAGGTCCCGGTTGGCAAAAAGGTAACTTCTCCAGGGTGGAGTAGGTGAGGACGCGTTCCCCGGGAAAGGGAACAGCAGGCGTCAGTTCGACCTAGGATTTCAGCTGAAATCCAATGTCAGAATCAATCAATTAAGGCTTAAGATTATTTGTCTTGTTGTATGTACTGTTATCTTGCAAGTACCTGGAGTTGGAGGCAAGATAGGAGAGCAAGCGCAAGAAAAACATGGACTTGGGAAAAGCTTCCTGGGCGCCTGATTCATATCAGGCACCCCAATGTGGTGGGCGGCTTGGTTAAGGGTGGCCTTCCTAGGTGCCTCATACATCAGGCGCTTGAAGCTTCCCAAGCGACTGATTCATCCTAGGCACCTGGGAAGGGGGCCTATCCCCTGCGTCGAGTTTGTTGCTACGGATGAAGTTTTGACCGTATATGAGGCACCCCAGAGGCTTATCAGGAGCCCAAGAAGCTAGTATAAACCATTCGCTCATTCATTTTGTCCAAATCAAAAGTGCTCAGGGCGAAGCTCTGTGACCAAGGAGGCTCCAGGAGGAAGTGTACGACGCTTCAGAGTTCCAGATTGGTCGAGATCGTCGACTTGTTTGGTTTGATTTAGTTTACAAGTTATTTTAATGTTTATCTTTTGTACTTGTAAATCCAAACTGTAAGACGGGTTTTGTCCGCCTCTAGAAATTCCAGAAAGGAGACCACTAGTGGACTCACACCGAGTACATAGGCCTTGGACGTACTGACCTTGGGGGGTTGGGAACCAAGTAAATAAATCCCGCGTGTCTGCTGTCTTTTTGTTTATTTTATATTCCGCTGCGTACTAACACTTTGATAGAAAAACGATCGGACGACAAAGTTGTGCAAATAAGTTCGAGTCGATATCCCCCCCTCTATCGACCGGCACTGATCCAACAATTGGTATCAGAGCAGGTGGCTCTTATTAGACTAACCGCCGAAAGAGCAAAGAAGGCCAAAAATTGAGGGGTAGCCAAGGGTGAATATAGGTATAT
Source organism: Boesenbergia rotunda (assembly GCA_024364735.1). Classification (NCBI taxonomy): domain Eukaryota; kingdom Viridiplantae; phylum Streptophyta; class Magnoliopsida; order Zingiberales; family Zingiberaceae; genus Boesenbergia; species Boesenbergia rotunda. The sequence continues at coordinate 50,569 of JAGFNQ010001724.1, forward strand.
GTTAATTATGTCATTTTTCAAATTTCATATAATCTGTTTTAAGTGCAGGGAGAGAGGACACTACAAAAACTAGTGTCCTACTCATAAGATTCGTACATTACCACCGGTGGCAACGAAGGTACTAGCGCATGGAGTCCAGAGGGACAAAAGTCATATTCGGTGTTTCAAGTGGCAAATGGAGGGACACTACAAGAATCAGTATCCGACCACAGTAAAGGAGGTACGAAAAGTTAATTCCGGCAAAAGTATATTTTAAATTCTTGCAAAATTAGATTATTCTTCTTTCAAGGTAGATAATTCTTATGTTGATCTTCCTGTTAGATTAGATTATTTACATAATAAATTAAATATGTTGCATGATAAATTAGATAATAATGAATCTAAATCAAATTTAGATAATAGTAAAATACTGGATATTAATTTCTTAATCTTTAATATTAATGCTACATTTTTTGAAATTAATTCTAATACTTTAATTAATAATTTTCTGATAATTCTAAGGATAATGAGGAAACTTTAATTAATATTTCTGGAGATAATGTTGGTAATACTAATGATAATACCAATGATAATACTCAACCCATCATTAATATTTCTGAAGATAATTCTATTAATTCTGAAGGTAACCTTAATAATTTTGATAATAATATTCAACCCTTAATTAATAATTCTATTGATTTTGAATATAATGATACAACCTTAATTAGCAACCTTGAACATTTTTCTGTCACGCCCCGAGACCATTGGAGCCGCTGATCCAATATGAAATTGGACAACATCTCCCCTGTCCGGCGGACAATTTACACATACATACAACACATGTAGATATAAAATGGTCTTAGGCCACAAAACAGATATATATAAAGCATAAGATAATGAAATACCGCAATACTGAATTCATAGAACTCACTTGAGCTGCCCCCAGGGCAGGCGCGCAGCAAATCAACCAACATAAAGTCCAACAAAGGACTCAAAAATACAATGCCATACGAATAGATCGCGAATACAAATCCACGACATATAGGAAAAATGAATACAACGCATAAGGAATGCTATAAAAAGGAAAACAACGCGGAAGCACCCAACAACGGAGTCATAGGGACTAGGACCGACAACTGAGCTCCTCCGGCGAGCTATCAACCTGAAACAAAAATATTATGACGGGCGATGAGTCCAAGTGGACTCCGCGGGTATATAGAAAGATATGCATGGTAGAAAAGTAGCTAAATCAGCTATACAGAAACAACAGGATACAGTCTCCATAATAATATCAGAAGTATGCATAACTGAAATAATAAAAGACTGTACATACCAGAAATCAGTCTATCATGATCATAATAGGACTCGTACCATACGACCAAGTGCAGGGTCAACAAACCATACTAAAAGTACATCCTGTATGTGCATATCAAACAAGTGCAGCAAGTAAATGCAGCAAACACAATCAATGCACAAATGCATCATATGCACATGATGCAATGTCATGGTCACCCCCTAACACCAGTCAAGCCACCGAGATAGGCGATACTGTGTCGACTGAGTGGGTAGAGCTGTGACACTGTCCGCACTCTGCCATCACTGCTCCTGAGTGATAGAGTGGACAGGATGCTGGCGGAGCTATCGCTCCGCCCCATGTATATATGGGGGAGATATCTCTCTCATCTTCTTTGGTCTATGGGAAGAGAAGGGATCCCTTCCTGCTACCACGCTCCGAAACCACTACCCCTGAGCGGATGAGCGGAGCAATACAGAGCAAATGCACACACCCAGCGGTATCCACTAACCCATGAGTGGACGTGTGTGCATATCATGTGCTGGAAGACGATAGACTCAACCACAAGGGAGTCGCTGATCGCCGGCATGCAACAGTGCAAATATGGTGTATGACTAACACATGCAACCCCTACCAGGTCATCAACACATAACTCAACCTATCATGCACAGGTCGTATGTATGCATCATAACCCAATCAATCCTATGTCCAGACACACGTACAAGTATGACTAGAATCAATCAATGCAACCACACAATGGTATGCTAATCTCTATCCATATACTCATGCTCATACCAATGCTATATAGAATCAGATAACAAATAAATGAGACTGTATAGAAGGAAATGTAGATCATATCCAAGGTCAAGCATAAGTATCAAGCAAAATAACAAAACGGTAGCAGATAAAGGTCAATATCAGCCTACTGCATAAATATCAACTAGCCATGCATAAAGATAAAGTGGATCTACAGATACAAGCAAGAAGTACCTGTTGTGACCGGGTGCATGTTGACAAGGATACGAGTTCGTAAAATTTAAAATTTTTACGTGCAGCGGAAGAGTTTGCATAAAATAATTTCCTAAATTATTTTAACTTCGTATCTAGCATGCAACCTTATAGTGTGTTGACATAATCATAAAATAAAACTTTACGGAAAAGTAAACTAATTTACATTATACCTCTCGTAACTCGAAGTAAGGGACGAGATCCAACCGTAGCGTCCCTTGGAAGCTCCGCCTCTATTCGCGTCCACGCCGAGTTCTCTTTGGGATGACTTCGCAAAGTCACGAGTTTTGTGCCGACGAGAACTACTAGATTCTCTATAGGCACAACAAAGAAGATCAAGAGAAGAAAAGGAAACTAACCACCAAAAAAATGGAATCGAATTCCGGGAAGAGAGGAGTCGCTATCCGCTTCTTCTTCTTCTTGCTTTGTTTCTTCTTCTTCTTGAAGCTCACGGCAACCACCTTCTATGGGAGGAGTTGCGCCGGCCCTAGCTTGTGGAAGGGGCGCCGGCCCTAATTGGTGAAGAGGGCGCCGGCCCTAAGGTAGGGGAGAAGAGAAAGGAGAAGAGAAAGAGAGGGAGAGAGGGAGCTACTTCTCTTGACAACTCAATTGGAATTAAGGGCTTGCCTTTGGTTCCTTTATATAGTAGCATCTCCCTTGCCAAGTCTCTCTCTTAACGGAATTAACGAAATTAACGGAATTAGTTATCATAAGAAATTTATCCTATAAATTCTCTTATGAATTATTCCGTTTAAACCAAGTTTTATTATAACTAACTTTATAATAAAATTAATTAGTTATCATAAGAAATTTATCCTATAAATTCTCTTATGAATTTTTCCGTTTAAACCAAGTTTTATTATAACTAACTTTATAATAAAACTAATTAGTTATCATAAGAAATTTATCCTATAAATTCTCTTATGAATTTTATTATAACTAACTAATTAATCTATCCTTTTATTATGGAATAAATTTTATAAGAAATTTATAAACTTTCTTATTATGAAAAAATCAATTCATAATTGATTTTATAAATAAACCAATTCATGGATTATTTTAACTTCCATAAAAAGAATAAATTTCTATAAATTTATTTATATAAATTTCTTTATACAAATTTATTTATCCATAATTTATAAAATAAATCGTGCTAGATTTACTTTATTAATTAAACCAAAATTAATTGGTTTTCTCCCCAATAGGTGGCCGGCCACTTCAAGGAGGTTTGGCACCCTCTTTGGCCGGCCCGAACCGAGCCGAACCAACGCGAATTAAACTCATTTAATTCGCCCAAAAAGCCTTCAAAAGACTTAGCCATTTTTAGCTTCCATTGCGCCTCTGATTAACTCAGATTCGACTTATTTCTCTTGATCGGAAAATCTAATTTTCAACTCGTTTTAAATCCCTCGGATTACTCGTAGTGCGTGTGACTAAATAGGCTTTCGATTTATGTTGGCCGTCTATAATCAACTAATTATAGAACGATCATGAGTGGCACCTAGTAGTACATCATGATCCCCAATTAATCGAAAGATCAACGGTTTGACCTCAGAAGAAATTATTCTGAAACCCTTCAGCAGCTCTAATGAATCGTGCCCCATTCCCTTCACCACCTTATACCCACTTGGTTCAGGACACGGTCTATGGTGTCAGTCCCCACTAGGCTGACTACGTCACACCTAGCCCAAGTAGTGTCTTTTTCATCCTTTGGATTTCTAATTACTCTCATGTATTTTAGAGACTCGTACTCTAAACATGATATACTCTGGCCAGAGGTTTTGAGTAACAATCCGACGATAGGCCTGGGTATACATCTCCTCGCAAGGAGTGGTGAATCCTTTGTAGGCTGCTCAAACATCTTCAGGCACTTCGGCTTATACCCAATCATCTTGGGTCCACACCTCCTAGGAGATGCTTGCTTAAGATGTTAAAGTATAAGTCTCCATGACCAAGATGACTTGAACACCGCAAGTCAAAGGAACATCGTACTTAAGCCGCAGTAAGAACTTCATTGACATATCTATATAGATTACCATATGAAGTCTCACAGCTAGTCACTCCAATGAACTAGTTCCCTTAACTAGCATCCATGTTTATCTCCGGACATCCCAATGTCACCAGCCAGTGAGAATCAACTAATTAGAGAATAACCCATGCTAGTCTCAACAGAATCGATAGTGTCCGTTTTTATCAATTCATCGACTAGGGATAGTTTCAATACTTCACAATTGCACATGTAGAGATAATCACTAGTTGTGATCCCATCACAAATTCTCTTATGCTGTGAGTTGTATTGCGGACATTCAGTAGATGAGTTTAAGATCCCAATCAAATACACAAAACATGTATACTCAAATAGTGAATTATCATTTATTAATATAAATGTTTACATCATAAGGCGATTGCCTTAGGACACTTCTCTCATATCACTAACAAACTCCCACTTGGCCTAATGCCAATCGCTACGGTATCCAATACCACAGGCTCTAACATGACCCTCAAACTTGCTTTGAGGCAAGGCCTTAGTTAAAGGATCCGCTAAATTCCTTTCAGTGGGGTTTTTCTCAATTTGTATGTCATTCCTACTTATAATCTCTCTGTCAGATGATAGCGTCGAAGCACGTGTTTGGATCGCTGATGAGACCTTGGTTCCATTGCTTGTGCAATAGCTCCATTGTTGTCGCAGTATACCGGCACTGCTTCATCAATGGTTAGAACCACATCAAGTTCTTAGACGAACTTCTTGATCCAAACTGATTCCGTGGTATAATCCGCTACAGTGTCTTGTTTGGAACTGTTCCAACTTATTGCGCCTCCATTCAATGTAAATACGTATCCAGACTCAGATTTGGAGTCATCCTTATCTGTCTGGAAACTGGCATCTGTGTACCCACGTATTATCATATCTCCTTCTCCATATATTAGGAACACATCCTTAGTTATTCTTAAGTACTTAAGGATTGTCTTGACAGCCGCCCAATGATCCATTTCTGGATCCGACTGGTATCTGCTTGTGACGCTCAAAGCATACGATACATCGGGCCTTGTACATAACATAGCATACATGATAGATCCTATCGCGGATGCATAGGGAATCTTATTCATGCAAATCCTCTCGTCTTCTGTGCGCGGACACATAGACTTTGAAAGATTGATCCCATGCCTGATGGGAAGGTAACCTTTCTTGGATTTCGACATGCTAAACCTTTTTAGCACTCAATCTATATATGTAGACTGCGAAAGACCAAGCAACCGTTTTGATCTATCTCTATAGATTCTAATCCCAAGGATATAGGTTGCTTCTCCCAGGTCTTTCATGGAGAAAGTTTTGGACAACCAAATTTTATCTGTCTGTAAAACTGATAAATCGTTTCCTATAAGTAATATGTCATCGACATATAGTACTAGGAATACGACCGCACTCCCACTAACCTTCTTGTACACATAAGGTTCGTCAGGATTTTGTGAGAAATCAAACTCTTTGATTATCTCATCAAAACGGATGTCCCAGCTCCTGGATGCTTGCTTCAGTCCATATATGGATCGTCGAAGCTTGCATACTTTGGTTTTATCAACCGACGTGAAACCTTCAGGTTGTATCATGTACACATCCTCAAGCAGGTTTCCGTTAAGGAAAGCTGTTTTCACATCCATTTGCCATATCTCATAATCATAATGAGCTGCTATGGCTAGGAGCATCCGAATGGATTTAAGCATAGCTAATGGCGAATAGGTTTCGTCATAATCAATTCCTTGTTTCTGACGATATCCTTTTGCCACTAATCTAGCCTTAAAGGTAACTACATTACCTTCCATGTCGGTTTTCTTCTTGAAAACCCACTTGCACCCTATGGGCTTAATCCCTTCAGGTGGGTTAACCAAGTCCCATACTTGATTTTCGTACATGGAATCCATTTCCGACTTCATGGCTTCAAGCCATTTGTCCCTTTCTGAACTTTTCAGAACATCTTCATAACTGATAGGTTTGTCATCGCCAATGAGCAACACGTCGTTCGATTCACTTACGAGAAATCCGTATCTCTCTGGAATGTTGCGTGTCCTATCAGACCTACGAAGAGGTGGTGTAGTTTTAGGTTTAACTGATAGCTCATCACTATGAGGTATTGGTTGTGGGTCTAGACTAGGTGTCTCTGCAATGTCTATTGGAGTTTCTTGAACTTCATCAAGTTCAATCCCACTCCCACTGTTTTCTTGTAAAAGAAATTCTTTTTCTAGAAATACAGCATGCCTTGAAACAAACACCTTTTGCTCCAAGGGATGATAGAATTGGTAACCCTTCGTTTCCTTAGGATATCCAATAAATAGACATTTATCAGACTTAGCATCCAATTTGTCTGATATAACCCGCTTCACATAAGCAGGACAACCCCCATATCTTATGGTGAGTTAAGTGAGGTTTCTTACTATTCCAAATCTCATATGGAGTAGTAGAGACTACCTTGGTCGGGACTCTGTTTAGCAAGTAAACAGCTGTCTTAAGTGCATAGCCCCAAAAGGATTTTGGAAGAGTTGCATGATTCATCATAGACCTAACCATGTCCATCAAGGTTCGGTTGCGCCTCTCAGATACACCATTATGCTGTGGTGTATATGGCGGAGTCCATTGGGACAATATCCCATTGTCCCTAAGATAATCTTGAAACTCTTGACTTATGTATTCACCACCCCAATCGGATCGAAGTATTTTAATACTTTTGCCAAGCTGTTTCTCTACTTCATTTCTGAACTCTTTGAATTTCTCAAAGGCTTCAGATTTGTGTTTCATCAAGAACACATAACCGAATCGTGAGTGATCATCGATAAAGGTAATGAAGTAGCTATAGCCTCCTTATGCAAGAGTTGACATTGGTCCACATACATCAGTATGTATTAGACCAAGCAATTCTCCCACTGGATTACCTTTTCCGGAAAAGGGTAATTTGGTCATCTTGCCTTTTAAGCATGATTCGCATGTATCAAATGAACCAGGTTCAAATGATTCCAAAATTCCACATCGGTGTAATTCGGTCATGCGTTTCTTACTTATATGGCCAAGACGACAGTGCCACGTGTAGGAGTCTATTCGATTATCTATTCGAGCACGTTTGTTGCTAACTTCGATATTGAAAACGTCACTGGATAAATCTAACGTGTAGATGCCATTGCACAAAGTTCCATTCCCACAAAGAACGCCATTTAAATTTATGTAACAACAATTGTTACTAAAAGTTAAATGATAACCCTTTTCATTTAAGCATGAAATAGATACAATGTTCTTTATTAACGAAGGAACGAAATAACAATTATCTGTTGGTGCAGGAAGCATCATATCGAACCTTGTTTTGATATTGGCAAAAGATTCAAAGTTAAGTGTTATTTGTGATCTAATGTTGTTACTCGAGTGTGCAGGAAAAGTCCTAGCGAAGGGCTGCTAGGCACCTGGCGAAGGGCTGCCAGGATACAAAGCCCTAGCGAAGGACTGCTAGGCACCTGGCGAAGGACTGCCAGTATCCAAGCCCTAGCGAAGGACTGCTAGGCAACTGACGAAGGACTGTCAGCATCCAAGCCCTAGCGAAGGACTGCTAGGCAACTGGCGAAGGACTGCCAACATCCAAGACCTAGCGAAGGACTGCTAGGCACCGGGCGAAGGATAGCTCGGCATCCAAGACCTGACAAAGGACCGTCAGGCAAAAGTCCAACCAAAGGAGCGGTTGGCAACAGGTAAATTCTCTCGAGAGGAGTAGGTGAGGACGCGTTCCCCGTCGAGGGAACAGTAGGCGTCGGGCGTTCCCCGTCGAGGGAACAGTAGGCGTCGGTTCGACCTAGGGCTCCATTTTGGAGACCAAAGTCAGAACCAAGACAGCTAAGGCTGTATAAAATAATAATTAATTGCTTTATTTTGTTTTTGGACTAACCCTGGATGCAGGACCGAAGGAATGTGTGTCTGCAACTCAGAGAGCCTCAAAGGAGTGAGGCAGCAGCTGAGCAGGGCGCCCTGAGTGTCCAGGGCGCCCCCAAGGTGAACCAGAACCAAGTGAAGCAACATGGGCTTCGGCTGCTTATTGGGCAGGGCGCCCTCAGCAGCCAAGGCGCCCTCGTCAGCCAGGGCGCCCTCAGTGCCGAAGGCGCCCTCAGATGCCAAGGCGCTTCGCGAAGCCAAACAACTCTATCCAGCTGAGAAGACTGGGTCAACCAGGGCGCCCTCAGCGACCAGGGCACCCCAGAGGTCAAACCTGATCCCTATTCAGGTGGGATAAAGTTTGACCGAGCTGATTGCGGATCGGGTGACACCTGTCAGGGCGCCCCCGACGTCCAGGGCGCCCTAGGGGCTATAAATAGCACCCCAACGCCCAAGCCTTGAACATGAACTTGATTCAAAAGCTTCCACGCTCTTCTACGCTCGTGCCTTGCTCCAGAAATGCCTCACCTCGAGCCGACGACGTCCCGCTGCCCCGAAAAGAATCGATACACTCCGGACGTCGGTAACGAAGAGCTTAATATTTTATTATTATTTAATTGCACTCTCTTTGTAATTGAAATCATTGTAACCTATTTGCGCGAATATAGAATTGCCCAAAGTAAACGGTCAACGACCGTGGGCCTTGGAGTAGGAGTCGACCCAGGCTCCGAACCAAGTAAACTACTGGTGTTTGCGTTGTTTAATTTTATTCCGCTGCGTAACTGCTCTTTCTGTTAAATCCGAACATTTTCCGATATTCACCCCCCCTCTATCGGTCTTTCTCGATCCAACATTATCCAATTCTAAGACACGTCCAGTGGGGAGCTTTAGCAAATATGTTCCGATGGCAACAGCAGCAATCTTTGCTCCGTTTCCAACTCGCAAATTCGCTTCTCCTTTGACGAGTCTTCTTCTATTCCTTAGCCCCAGTATGTCATTACATATATGTGAGCTACACCCAGTATCAAGTACCCAAGTGTTTGAGGAAATAGAGTGACATTCAATAACGAAGATACTTGAAGAGGATGGGGCATCGGATGCCTTCTCTTTCAAGGACTCAAGATAAATCTTGCAGTTTCTTCGCAAGTGACCCTCCTTGCCACAGTGATGGCAAGTGCCTTTTAAGGTATTTTCAGTCTTTTTTTTGGCCTTTTTCTCCTTTCCCTTATTCTGTTCTTTGGCCTTCCTCTTAGAACCTTTCTTCGAGGAACCAACTAACAGTACCGTCTTTAGATCCTGCTTCACAGAAGGCTTTAAAGTCTTCAGCAGGTTAAGCAACTCAGGAAACTGGTCAGGAGTTGCACTTTCGGGAGGACGGTTGGGAAGTTGATCTTCAAGGACATTAGCAAGCTTCTTTGCCTTGAGGACAATCCTCAGGTTTCGAAGCCAGTCCATGAAGTTCGGCCCGGTCAGTTTATTGGTGTCCAAAATGGAATGCAAGTTTAGAGAAGACATGATCGAGTGATTAACCTAGAAATACAAATTGAGTTTATGTGAGAAGAATAATTAAAGAATGTACCATTATACATTAATAAAAATCCTATTTATTTTTCAAATTGAATAACCCTTTTTATCAATTCGGGAGATCGTAGGAACATCTCCAAATAGGTTGATATCCAACCATAGATAAGAACCACCATGGCTGTGGCCATCAAGTTTTTCTTAGCTATGAAGGTAGGTAATTATACCGATTACATATCACATATATGTAACTATCACATTATGCTATCAACTAATTGAATGTTTGCATAAATCATTGGGTTGTTAACTCATTAACAAGTATGCGACATTATACATAGCACCCAACTGCACCTCTCTTTACATCGACCTTGGCTGTGGCACAACAAATCGATGCTCCAAGCTTAAGGCTGACCCATTAATCAAGAAATAGTTTTAATATGGTTGGAGCTCATTCAACCGTTTAGTCAGGCTTGGATGTGTCCAACAACCAAAACTAAGGATTGACCTCTGACTCCAACTACATTATTCATAAACTAATTCCATGGTTTGAACATGTTGAGGTTCAAGTCGGGCATGGATGTGTCCATCAACCCAAACGAGAAACAAAACTCCGATTCTAACCATATTAATGGAAGGTGTTAGCCTTAATATTTTGTAAGGGGTTTTGATCTCATCTTTTCTAAGCACATTCATGACTTATGTCATGACTAACGATTTCCTTAATAAAGTATGTATGTGATTTAAGTTATCAAGTCTCATTAGTTGAATTAGGAACCGGATTTCCATATTCCAATTTCATACTTTATTAAAGGAATTGTTTTGGGAAACAATTTCCTAAATTGTCATAATTAATTTCGGAAATAATATGTTCAAGACTTTGATTTCTCTAAATCAAATCTTATTTAATTAAGAGATAAATCCCTTAATTCAACTACATATTATTTTCATGAAAATCTTATTTAAGAATACTCTATAGGAAACCATTTTCCTAATTAATTTTGGAGACAACAATATGTAAGAGCATCACCTCTTCAACATATTTTATTCATGGATTTAATTAATTACAACAAATTGTTTTCTAAGGGTGGCTCCCCGAGGCTCAGATACCCAAAGAAAAGTAATGTGTTGTAAATCTAATTGGACGGCTCCCCGAGGCTCAATCCAAATCAAACATGACAATTTCAATTAAAATTGGGAAATTAAATTACAACAACTAACTTTAAATTGGACGGCTCCCCGAGGCTCAATCCAAAATAAAGAATTTTATTGTCAATTTAAAAACCAATTCAAATTTAATTGTCAATTAACTATCCATGAATTTGTCTAGACTTTCTCAAAAGAAAGTGCCCAAAATTGCGAGATTTCAAAATTAAATTTTCAGAATAATTGTAAGTTTCTGGTAAAAAGAAAACTTACATATTTCCAAAAATTGGAAAATTTCTAAAATAGAAAAATTTCCAAAATTTTGAAAGTTTCCAAAGATGGGAAGTTTTCACAATTATCATAAAATTTTAGAAACTAGAAAATTCCAAACGTTTGCGAAATTTCATGAAGATTTCCAAACTTTGAAATTTCTAAATCTAAAATCTATTATAATTTGAAAGTTTCCATAATTGAAAATTTTTTTCGAAATTGAGATCATGACAAAGTGTTCCGCAAAACAATTATATGATAATGTCGAACACTAACCGGCTCTGATACCACTGTTGTGACCGGGTGCATGTTGACAAGGATACGAGTTCGTAAAATTTAAAATTTTTACGTGCAGCGGAAGAGTTTGCATAAAATAATTTCCTAAATTATTTTAACTTCGTATCTAGCATGCAACCTTATAGTGTGTTGACATAATCATAAAATAAAACTTTGCGGAAAAGTAAACTAATTTACATTATACCTCTCGTAACTCGAAGTAAGGGACGAGATCCAACCGTAGCGTCCCTTGGAAGCTCCGCCTCTATTCGCGTCCACGCCGAGTTCTCTTTGGGATGACTTCGCAAAGTCACGAGTTTTGTGCCGACGAGAACTACTAGATTCTCTATAGGCACAACAAAGAAGATCAAGAGAAGAAAAGGAAACTAACCACCAAGAAAACGGAATCGAATTCCGGGAAGAGAGGAGTCGCTATCCGCTTCTTCTTCTTCTTGCTTTGTTTCTTCTTCTTCTTGAAGCTCACGGCAACCACCTTCTATGGGAGGAGTTGCGCCGGCCCTAGCTTGTGGAAGGGGCGCCGGCCCTAATTGGTGAAGAGGGCGCCAGCCCTAAGGTAGGGGAGAAGAGAAAGGAGAAGAGAAAGAGAGGGAGAGAGGGAGCTACTTCTCTTGACAACTCAATTGGAATTAAGGGCTTGCCTTTGGTTCCTTTATATAGTAGCATCTCCCTTGCCAAGTCTCTCTCTTAACGGAATTAACGGAATTAGTTATCATAAGAAATTTATCCTATAAATTCTCTTATGAATTATTCCATTTAAACCAAGTTTTTTTATAACTAACTTTATAATAAAATTAATTAGTTATCATAAGAAATTTATCCTATAAATTCTCTTATGAATTTTTCCGTTTAAACCAAGTTTTATTATAACTAACTTTATAATAAAACTAATTAGTTATCATAAGAAATTTATCCTATAAATTCTCTTATGAATTTTATTATAACTAACTAATTAATCTCTCCTTTTATTATGGAATAAATTTTATAAGAAATTTATAAACTTTCTTATTATGAAAAAATCAATTCATAATTGATTTTATAAAATTAAAATAAACCAATTCATGGATTATTTTAACTTCCATAAAAAGAATAAATTTCTATAAATTTATTTATATAAATTTCTTTATACAAATTTATTTATCCATAATTTATAAAATAAATCGTGCTAGATTTACTTTATTAATTAAACCAAAATTAATTGGTTTTCTCCCCAATAGGTGGCCGACCACTTCAAGGAGGTTTGGCACCCTCTTTGGCCGGCCCGAACCGAGCCGAACCAACGCGAATTAAACTCATTTAATTCGCCCAAAAAGCCTTCAAAAGACTTAGCCATTTTTAGCTTCCATTGCGCCTCTGATTAACTCAGATTCGACTTATTTCTCTTGATCGGAAAATCTAATTTTCAACTCATTTTAAATCCCTCGGATTACTCGTAGTGCGTGTGACTAAATAGGCTTTCGATTTATGTTGGCCGTCTATAATCAACTAATTATAGAACGATCATGAGTGGCACCTAGTAGTACATCATGATCCCCAATTAATCGAAAGATCAACGGTTTGACCTCAGAAGAAATTATTCTGAAACCCTTCAGCAGCTCTAATGAATCGTGCCCCATTCCCTTCACCACCTTATACCCACTTGGTTCAGGACACGGTCTATGGTGTCAGTCCCCACTAGGCTGACTACGTCACACCTAGCCCAAGTAGTGTCTTTCTCGTCCTTTGGATTTCTAATTACTCTCATGTATTTTAGAGACTCGCACTCTAAACATGATATACTCTAGCCAGAGGTTTTGAGTAACAATTCGATGATAGGCCTGGGTATACATCTCCTCGCAAGGAGTGGTGAATCCTTTGTAGGCTGCTCAAACATCTTCAGGCACTTCGGCTTATACCCAATCATCTTGGGTCCACACCTCCTAGGAGATGCTTGCTTAAGATGTTAAAGTATAAGTCTCCATGACCAAGATGACTTGAACACCGCAAGTCAAAGGAACATCGCACTTAAGCCGCAGTAAGAACTTCATTGACATATCTATATAGATTACCATATGAAGTCTCACAGCTAGTCACTCCAATGAACTAGTTCCCTTAACTAGCATCCATGTTTATCTCCGGACATCCCAATGTCACCAGCCAGTGAGAATCAGCTAATTAGAGAATAACCCATGCTAGTCTCAACAGAATCGATAGTGTCCGTTTTTATCAATTCATCGACTAGGGATAGTTTCAATACTTCACAATTGCACATGTAGAGATAATCACTAGCTGTGATCCCATCACAAATTCTCTTATGCTGTGAGTTGTATTGCGGACATTCAGTAGATGAGTTTAAGATCCCAATCAAATACACAAAACATGTATACTCAAATAGTGAATTATCATTTATTAATATAAATGTTTAGATCATAAGGCGATTGCCTTAGGACACTTCTCTCATATCACTAAAAGTACCCGCCTCCAAATAGTAGAAGTCTGTATCACAATAGGAAAGAACCACCCGCCAATAATCCGCAACGGTAAATCCAAGTCAAGTCCCTGTAGCAAGGATATATTGTAATGACCCAGCCCCTCGTCCCCTTTGGCGGCCAAATCTCATTTTGGCGGCCCAACAACAACCTGGCGGCCAAATCTCATTTGGCGGCCCAACAACTTGGCCCTCGGCCGTGCCGTTACTCACTAGGCCTTCCCACCCCTGGCCAGTGGATTTTTGCCTTTCCCAGGATTTGAACTCTAGACCTCCAGGCTAGGTACTAGAGTGTATGAATCCTGGTAGTCAAAAATCCACTGGCCAGGGGTGGGAAGACCTAGTGAGTAACGGCACGACCGAGGGCCAGGTTGTTGGGCCGCCAAATGAGATTTGGCCGCCAAGTTATTGTTGGGCCGCCAAAATGAGATTTGGTTGCCAAAAGGGCCGAGGGGCCGGGTCATTACAATAAAAGGCGCCTTTTTATTGTAACAACCCAACCCGTCAACCAAACCCCTCGACCCCTTGGGCAGCCAAATTCCATTTTTAGCGGCCCAACAATCTGGCCCCTTTGGTCGTCGACCGTCAACCGTGCTGTTACTCATGAGGACTTCCCACCCCTAGCCAGTGTTTTTTTGCCTTCTATCAGGATTCATAAACTCTAGTACTCAGCCTGAAGGTCTAGAGTTCGAATCCTGAGGAAGGCAAAAAACCACTGGCCAGGGGTAGGAAGTCCTCGTGAGTAACGGCACGGTCGACGACCAAAGGGGCTAGGTTGTTGGGCCACCAAAAATGGAATTTGGCCGCCCAAGGGGCCGAGGGGTCGAGTTGACGGGCCGGGTCGTTACACATACCTTTCATTTGAACCCATGCTCAACCTTGAGCATTCATTGTAATGAAGACTCCCAATCTTCATTCTTTCACTTATCCCATAAAGAAAAATTTGAACACATGCTTTTAAGGAAGACCTCCCCCTCAAAATATACTCTAAACCTCTATCATTGCACCAACAATGATTTTTGAGTTCCTAAAATCTTAGGAAATCTCAACTTGAGGTTATGAGATTTTGAGATTCAAAACTTGAATCAAAACCTCTCCTTAACCCTATAGTTTTCAACAAACCATCTCCCTTTTTGATTCCATAATGAAATATACCCAAATATACTTATAAAAGTATTGCAAGGGGCTAGAGATTGTTAGGTTACTCAAAATTGGGTTAAAAGATTGAAATCAGACAATTTCAGTTGTGTCAATCGATTGGTGTTGGGTCCCAATTGATTAAGCTATGTCTTAATCGATCACTAGATCAATTACTGCTACCCTTAATCAATCAACAGATCGATTATGCAAGCCTTTATGTGTTGGTGCAGAAAGCACCAAAGTCAAACCTGTGTTTTGATAATGGCAACAGGGTTCAAAAGTTAAGTCTTAGTTGTTATCTAACATGTTACTCTAGTGGCTAGGAAACAAAGTCCTAGCGAAGGCACTGGCGAAGGAATGCCAGGGTGAAAAGCCCTAGCGAAGGACTGCTAGGCACTAGGAGAAGGACAGCTTGGGAATGAAGCCCTAGCGAAGGACTGCTAGGCACCGGGCGAAGGACAGCTCGGTATCCAAGCCCTAGCGAAGGACTGCTAGGCCCCAAGCGAAGGACGGCTTGGGAATGAAGCCCTAGCGAAGGACTGCTAGGCACCGGGCGAAGGACAGTTCGGTATCCAAGACCTGGCAAAGGACCGCGAGGTAAAAGTCCAACCAGAGGAACGATTGACATCAGGTACATTCTCCCGAGAGGAGTAGGTGAGGACGCGTTCCCCGTCGAGGGAACAGTAGGCGTCAGTTCGACCTAGGGTTCCATTTTGGAGACCCAAAGTCAGAACCAAGACAGCTAAGGCTGTATGAAACTAACAACTTACTGTTTTATGTTGTTTTCGGACTAAGCCTGGATGCAGGACCAAAGGAACGTGTGTCTGCAGCTCAGAGAGCCTCAAAGGAGTGAGGCAGCAGCTGAGTAGGGTGCCCTGAGTGTCCAGGGCGCCCCCAAGGTGAACAAGAAACAAATGAAGCAAAAAGGAGCTTTGGCTGACTACTGGCCGGGGCGCCCTCAGCAGCCAGGGCGCCTTCAGCGCCCAGGGCGCCCTCAGCAGCCAAGGCGCCCCGCGCCTATGCCAGCGAAGCCAATCACCCTTATCCAGCCGAGAAGCCCGCGCGGAAGGAGTCAAGCAGGGCGCCCCCAGCGTCCAGGGCGCCCCCAGGGTCAAACCTCATCCCTATTTGAGTGGGATAAAGGTTGACTGAGAGAATCTCGGATCACGTGACACGTGGGGGGGGGCGCCCCCGACGTCCAGGGCGCCCCGAGGTGCTATAAATAGCACCCAACGCCCAGGCTTCAAGGAACATCTCGAACACAATGCTTCTACGCTCTTCTGCTCTCAAGCCTCGCTCCGGAAACTGCCCAACTCGAGCCGACGACGTCCTGCTGCTCCGAAAAAGTCAATCTACTTCGGACGTCGGTAAAGAACAGTGATTTTCAATTTACTGCACTTACTCTGTAATCAATATTTGTAAATTGTTTTTGCGCCTATATAGAATTGCCCAAAGTAAACGGTCAACGATCGTGGGCCTTGGAGTAGGAGTCGACCTAGGCTCCGAACCAAGTAAAACCTCCCGTGTTTGTGTTGTGTGTTTTTAACTTCCGCTGTGCAACTTCTCTTAGTTTACAAATCCGAAAGTTTTCCGATATTCACCCCCCCTCTATCGGTTTTCTCGATCCAACAAGTGGTATCAGAGCGGGGAAGTTCAAACTTGGTGCAACCACCAGTTTGAAAATTCTTTTTTCGGATTTTTTTTCTTTTATCTAGTTCGATATTTTTTAATCTTTCGTTCGATTCTTTTTCGTTAATCGAGGTTGGTGCAACACCCCTCGTTATTTCATTTTATTCATCCCGCACTACTAATCGAAGACCAAGTCTTGGGAATTTCTCTTCTTGTTAGTAAATTTTATTTCAGATTAAATGGCCATGCAAGAAGGATTTAGCACCGCCAGACCTCCACTTTTCAGTGGAGAAGAGTTTTCTTACTGGAAAAGTCGTATGGAGGTCCACCTGAAAACTCAGGTGGACATGTGGATCATCATCCAGTCCGGACTGGAGATCCCCAAAAACGCCGAAGGACTACCTCAAAGCTACTCAGAATGGGACACCGCTCTGAAGCGCAAAATAGAAGCCAACGCAAAAGCGACCCAGACTCTCCAATGCGGATTGACAAAAGAGGAGCTGAACCGGGTAGGCCCCTTCAATAGTGCCAAGGAGCTTTGGGCAAAACTGATCGAGTTGCACGAAGGAACATCAGATACTCGGATCAGTAAAAGGGATCTACTCCTGAACAAACTGTACACTATCAAGATGGCCGACAACGAAACAGCAGCCCAACTCCACGCACGAATCCAAGAGTTGATGAACGGTCTTCACACTATAGGTCACAAGGTGGAAAACCGTGACCTAATAAGGTATGCTCTAAACGCCTTCCCTAGGAACACCTTATGGGCATCTATGGTAGATGCATACAAGGTCTCAAGGGATCTTTCTAAAATAAAGTTAGACGAATTATTTTCCGAATTAGAACTGCACGAACAAACTAACTCCAATATGGTCGAGAAAGGGATTGCCTTCATTGCAGGAAAATCTGGAAGATCAACAAAGAAGAAACCTCAAACTGAATCTGAGTCTAACTCAGACTCAGACACAGAAGATGAAGGAGAACAAACTAAGCTGGTCCGACTGGCCTGAAGCTATTACAAAGAGCTGAAGAACCAAACCAACAGACGGAAAGCCGGCCGAAGAAAGGACAAACTAGCTGTACCCGCAAACGACAAAAACAAGCCCAACGTGACCTGCTATGAGTGCAAGAAAAAGGGTCACTACAAGTCAGAGTGTCCTAACCTAAAGGAGACTAAAAAGACGAGAAGAAAGAAAGCACTGCAAGCAACCTGGGACGAATCTTCCTCTGAAGAAGAAGAAGAAGTACCCCAGTCCAACCTTCTAGCCCTGACCACCTCAGAAGAAGTCGAGACCGAGTCAGAATCAGAACAGGACGACGGCAAACTGACCTTCTCAGAGGATGGCGAAATCAAGGTAAGTGGCTTTAATAGAAGTCAGTTAAATGATTTAATTTCATATCTTTCTCGAGATTTGGCGAAAGCCAAACTCCGAATCGAATCCCTCCGACAGGAAGTAAAACTCCTGAAAGAGGGAGCTGAATCTAAACCCTCAAC
>JAGFNQ010001724.1:69485-133932 GCA_024364735.1 Boesenbergia rotunda
TTGGGTCAAACCAATGGTCAACGTCAGTCAAACTACGGTCAAAGCAATCAAACCACGGACAATGTAGACAAACCTTGGTCAAAACACTCAAATCGGGTCAAATCCGGTCAAAAACACTCCTCTAGGGTCAAAACCAGTCCTTAGGGCGCCCAATCCCTTGAGGGCGCCCCGAGGTTGGTCAAAAGCTGCCAAAAGGCAGCTGCAGCCCTGGCTAGGGCGCCCTCGTCAGGCGGGGCGCCCTCCTATAGTCCTTCAACGGCAGAAAGCTGCCGAAAGGTAACTACAGGCCTGGTCAGGGCGCCCTCGCCAGCCGGGGCGCCCTCGGCAGACAGGGCGCCCTCCCGATAAAGGGCGCCCGAAACTGCCTATAAAAGGGGTTCCATTCCCCTTCTTCTCTTCACACTCAAACCACTCCTTCTCCTCAACTCTCTACTTTCCAAGAGATCTTGCAACCCTCTCAAGCTCTCATCTTCAACAATGCCTCCCCGAGCAGCCCGGTAAAATTTTTAATTAAGTTAATTTCTTTTCAATTTTTCATTAAATGCATACTTTCTTTAAATGCACATTCTTTCTCTTAGAAGACGCCGACCAAACCAGGCAGAACCCGGTACCCAACCTAGTCCTGATCCTAGGTTTCCGAATTTAGAATTATGTAATAAGTTCGCTCGTACCACCTATAAACCTATCAAACGAGCTACTTGAATAGACAATTTTTCACCCAATCCTGTCCCTTAGCAATGAACGTCATAAACTTTTACCAACTTGACAATCTCGTATTCTGCACCCACCCAATCAATACTTCCTTATGTGCAGAATTTTACAATAACATAATTAGACAGATAGTCTCATGTTCTCCACCACTGTTCAAGGAATCCCCTTAACTATCACACCAACATTACTCAACCGGTTTCTAGGACTACGACTCTCGCAATCCACCTTCTGTTGTTACCCTCCTAGGGAGCCTCCCTTTGATGCTCCTTACTCTCACATTACCTTAGATACATTACACTCATACTTCTTTAGGCGACCCCTGGCCAGACGATTTCAGTCTGTCGAATTAGAGGTCCAGGACTACGCTCTATATAGGGTCATAGTCCGATGTATTCTGCCATTATCCACTAGGGACGTCACCACTATGCGACCATTCCACGCTTTTCTCCTGTACGCCTTGATTCACCAGCTAGACATCGACATAGGACTTCACATGTTTCATACTATCCTACACGTATCCAGTGTTACCATGCAAGGGCGGGTACGCACACCCTACTGCCACATCATCACGTCCATATTACATCACCACGGTAGAAACATTACCGAGGGAGAGATGGCCGCTTTGACCGATTACGATGAAATAGGCTATAGAAACTTCGCCCTAGCCGGGATAGAGGTGTCCGGTACCGGGGTTCTGAGTTGGAGACGACAGCAGGCTAGGGCTCCGATCGACTCAACGAGGAGGTAGACGTGGATGATGGAGACATAGCGGCAGCAGCCCGAGCGCACATAGACGAGCCCGCTCCACCGACACTCTACGAGAGAGTGACACACTTAGAGACACAGGTCCAGAGTCTCCGAGAGGAGGTCGAGGCCTATCACATAGAGCAGATGGACGCTCGTAGAGCCGATCGAGAAGTGGCTGATACACGATTCATTGAGATGATGCCACGCTTCGATTCATGGCAGCCGGGCCCATCTGATCATCCCGGTCCCTCGTCCTAGATTTGCTTAGCATTGTACCAGTAACTATCTGACTGCCCCTACTCAGTAGGGTTGACTTATGTTTGACTGTATGACTGTGTTGACTTTCCTATGTTGACTAGCTTATGAGTACTTGGTTCCTTTCTATTCGGCAGTTAGGATTGTGCTTAGTAGAATAGATTTAGCTCATTATTGGTTTTTTTATCAATTTAAAAAAAAATCTTTCAAAATGCTTTCAAAATCAGCTCTTACTTAATTTTGAAAAAGTTTTAAAAATAAATTCTTTTATTTTTCGACTTAGTTTTATTTCAAAACTACCCCTTTTCAAAATTAGGGCTTCTTCGCAAATGGACTTAGCCTAGGCCCTAACCCTAGAACTGCATGCACCTATAGACTTAGAAGCCAGCATCTCACAAGCACTTTAGGATACTTTTGATTGATAACCTAGAAAGGGTTGAGATGCTTAGGTCTTTGCCTTAATTCAAGATGCTTTAAGTCAGTGCATCTGCAGCAATTGGGGCACTAAATACAACTTACACAGCAATCAAGTTAAGTGTCAAGTTTAGAAAATCTAACTTGAACAGAAACACTTAACTTGACTAACCCTAGCGAAAACTACTGCTTATAACAGTTAGTAAGTAGCTAAATGGGTTAGACAGGTCCCTACAAGAGAAAACTAACTGATTTGGTCTAAGTCTTGGTTCAGTACAGCAAAATCATACGAATATTTTCCCTTACAAAAGTTAATTCTTTTATGCAATTTAATTTCTGCTATATCTATCTGTTTTTTTTGATATATGGCAAAGGGGGAGAGATAGGAAAGGAGAAAGTTCAAATGTTTTCAAAATCTCAAACTCTCTCTTTTCAAAAAGTTAGCTACTTTTCAAAGCTTCTCAAAAAACTTTAGAAGTACTTAAGTGTTTTAAGTTTTTCAAAATTTACTAAGTACTTAAGTTTTTCAAAATTTACTAAGTACTTAAGTTTTTTCAAAATTTACTAAGTACTTAAAGTTTTTCAAAAGTTAGTAAGTACTTAACTTAAAGTTTTCAAAACTTTTGAGTACTCTAAAACTTAAGGCTTCAAAATTTACTAAGTACTTAAAGTTCTTCAAAAGTTACTAAGTACTTAACTTAAAGTTTTCAAAACTCATGCTTTCGAAAACTCCTCTATGTACTTTTAAAACTTAAGTTATCAAAAGATTTCCAAGTACTTAAAACTTAAGTTTTCAAAGTGGAAAATCATTCTAAGTAAAGTTTTAGAACCCCACGTATTTTTGAAAAATCTAGGGGGAGATTCCTTCCAGGGGGAGGGAACAAAAGTTAATGGTTTTATGCTTTGATTAAACTTAACTTTTTGAACTAGGGTTGCCATAAATCAAAAAGGGGGAGATTGTTGGTGCAGAAAGCACCAAAGTCAAACCTGTGTTTTGATAATGGCAACAGGGTTCAAAAGTTAAGTCTTAGTTGTTATCTAACATGTTACTCTAGTGGCCAGGAAACAAAGTCCTAGCGAAGGGCTGCTAGGCACTGGCGAAGGAATGCCAGGGTGAAAAGCCCTAGCGAAGGACTGCTAGGCCCCAGGCGAAGGACGGCTTGGGAATGAAGCCCTAGCGAAGGACTGCTAGGCACCGGGGAAGGACAGCTCGGTATCCAAGACCTGGCGAAGGACCGCGAGGCAAAAGTCCAACCAGAGGAACGGTTGGCATCAGGTACATTCTCCCGAGAGGAGTAGGTGAGGACGCGTTCCCCGTCGAGGGAACAGTAGGCGTCGGTTCGACCTAGGGTTCCATTTTGGAGACCCAAAGTCAGAACCAAGACAGCTAAGGCTGTATAAAAACTAACAACTTACTGCTTTATGTTGTTTTCGGACTAACCCTCGATGTAGGACTAAAGAAACGTGTGTCTGCAGCTCAGAGAGCCTCAAAGGAGTGAGGCAGCAGCTGAGTAGGGCGCCCTGAGTGTCCAGGGCGCCCCCAAGGTGAACAAGAAACAAATGAAGGAAAAAGGAGCTTCGGCTGACTACTGGCCGGGGCGCCCTCAGCAGCCAGGGTGCCCTCAGCAGCCAGGGCGCCCCCAGTAGCCAGGGCACCCTCAGCAGCCAAGGCGCCCCGCGCCTATGCCAGTGAAACCAATCACCCTTATCCAGCCGAGAAGCCCGCGCGGAAGGAGTCAAGCAGGGCTCCCCCAGCGTCCAGGGCGCCCCCAGCGTCCAGGGCGCCCCCAAGGTCAAACCTCATCCCTATTCGAGTGGGATAAAGGTTGACCGAGAGAATCTCGGATCACGTGACACGTGGGGGGGGGGCGCCCCCGACGTCCAGGGCGCCCCGAGGTGCTATAAATAGCACCCAACGCCCAGGCTTCAAGAGACATCTCGAACACAATGCTTCTATGCTCTTCTGCTCTCACGCCTTGCTCCGGAAACTGCCCAACTCGAGCTGACGATGTCCTGCTGCTCCGAAAAAGTCAATCTACTTCGGACGTCGGTAAAGAAGAGTGATTTTCAATTTACTGCACTTACTCTGTAATCAATATTTGTAAATTATTTTTGCGCCTATATAGAATTACCCAAAGTAAACGGTCAACGACCGTGAGCCTTGGAGTAGGAGTCGACCTAGGCTCCGAACCAAGTAAAACCTCCCGTGTTTGCGTTGTGTGTTTTTAACTTCCGCTGTGCAATTTCTCTTAGTTTTCAAATCCGAAAGTTTTCCGATATTCACCCCCCCCCTCTATCGGTTCTCTCGATCCAATAGTTCTCTCATGTTATTCGATCATGTTACTATACCTGTATATTTAGGTATGATTTAGAAATTCTCACATGTTATTGGATCATGTTACTATTCATGTACCCGCCTAGTAAGTACCTTTTTAATTTGGTTAGGTCTGATGACTTAAGGTCAATCGGTTTATAGTAATCATGGTCAAGATCAACCATGAAGGCCATTAGTTGGCTTGTTGCGGAATTGTCTAAATGCAGAGAATCTTGATTCTTGTGTGATACCGACATACGGGTTGGAAGACGAGTGTTGAACCTGCCATCAAGATATTGGAGGTTAAGGATTTTGTTTGATTTTTCTTGGACCTTATTATTCATAGTACTTGTACTAGCGACTATCAGCTGAGTGAGGACTAGGGATGCCTACTGTAATTGGCTTGATCAGAATTTGATCAATTCACTTTAACTCCTGGAGCTGCAATCTTTTTATGTTATGTATATCTGGACAGATAATCTAGATGTCATGTCTTGAGTACATGATCTGCAATGATGCAGTAGGGTAGCATTAGCTACATATTATTACGCTTAGTAAAGGATTGATACATTCTGTTTTCTTTAGGAGCTTTGACCATGGATCACTTGTACTTTGTTGTTGACTTGGAAAGTACACGTTGATGGGTGATTTGAGCTAATATGGAAAAGTGTGGAGCTAGTTGATTGATACTTATGGGTTACTATTTTTACTTGGTCTGAATAACCAAGCAGGTATCCACAGACTTATGATTTGCGCGGAGGCAAATCACTTACAAGATTAGACCACCTTTGGTTAGATGATATCGAGGACAACCTGTTGGAAAATAAAGGAATTATTTCATGAGTATGTGAAGATACTCCTGAGAGATAGCATGTCTCTAGCTCCTTGTTACAGAGTAGGACCTTAGAGGGTTTGAACATAAAGTGGAGGAATTGGACTGTATTGAATTACGAGTCAACGATCGGTGTGACTCGCTAGTTGCTACGCTATTCTATGAGGGATCTTGACTCATAAATTGGGTATGTATGGTTGGATAATCTCGATGGTGCATCGGGATGTATGACCCGTTAGGGTGCGGAGAATGTGGAGTTAGTTATATCTTTACCTGTCGGTGAGATATTGGACATTAATCAGGAGGTCAAAGATGTCCACTGAACTTCGGTTATTATACCCCCATCGTGGATTTTTTAGTTCACGGGATGATAAGGTTGATACCGCCGTGGACTTTCTTGTTGGTGTTGAGAGGTGGATGAGATGGATGAATCTCTATGATGTGTTGTATTTTGAAGTTTCTGTTAGTGGACATGGACCTACCGGATTTGTAGCTTTTTGATGGATCATTGGGTGGATAAATGATCTTTCGGTGGTGGATATTTAGGAAGTCTATTCTTGATAGTAGCATATGGTACAACATATTGGCGGAATCTTTAAGTTATATGTTATCTTCTGATGGTCTATTGGAGAATATGCATATACTTATATATATGACTTGTAATGTTTTGGAGGATGTTATTGACTTGTGAATAATTAGGAGATATTCATGGATTTTACGTTTTACGTTTGAGGACCGGAGTATAGACTTGGCACCAATGAACTTAGGATTGAGTGCCTCGGATAGTTGTGATGATTGAATGAGTGTTCGGGTGTATTTGGTTATCGGATGATAACCTCTGGATTGAAAACTCCAGTTGCTTTGTAGCAGTGTAATAGTAGGGGATCAGACGAAGTGATTACTCATGAGGAGTACGGACATGTTTTAATGCTAGTGTGTGTCGTATGAGTAATGAGAAAATTTGGGGACCAAATTTTTATTAGTGGGGGAGAATGTAAAATACGACAATTCGAAAATCCGGACCAGAAAATTTTTCAAGATTTTTCTGAATTGAGTCTAGGGTTTCCGGCCCTACGGGAGAAGCCCAGGGGCTTTTGGGTAAACTCTAAATTACGAGAGGGTAAATAATTTAACCATAGAAATTATTTGAGGTTAAATTATAATAAATGGGGGGTTAAATAGTTAAATCCTTTGCCCTAGGGGTAGGATTAGAATTTCTAAAGTCGAAGGGCCTTTTTGCAAAAAGACCCCCCTAGTGTATTAAAAGCTTTCGGCCGAATCCCTCTCGAGCCCTAACCCGCAGCCGCCGAACTCCCCACCTTCGGCCTTTCCTTCCTCCCCTCTTGGCGCATGCGAAGCAACCACAAGGGCGCCGCCCTTCCTCCTCCGATTTCTTCTCCTCCGTGTGCCCTAGCCACGGTCGACACCGACCTCTTCTCCTCTCCTCATCGCGCGACGTAGCCGTAGGTGAAGCCCACGGCCGATTTTCTTCCTCATTTCTTCTTCGCGAACCCTAGCTACCACGTCGACTCCTCCTCAACCGGCCGATGACTTCCTCGCACTGGATTTGGTTTCATCACTGGTTCGAGATATGTTTCTCTACTTGGGGATGATCTAGATATTGGGTCGGCGGTGTATTGGATCGGTGGCTTGGAATTGGATTTCCATCAACAAGGGTTGAGGTAAGAAGATTAGCTTCATTTTGAGTAGTAACTAGCCAAACCTCTGATGATTTCATTTCAATTCTATATGGGTTTGCCTTAGAGTGTAGGGCAGTGGGGTTCTTATGGGATTTGTTTTGTTTGGCTCTGGTTAGATCTGTAGGAATGATTAACCTCAGCGTATTTGCAACCCATGATTCCATCTTATGTTTGATGAGATCTGTACTAGGTTGTGGATTGTTGTGGTTTCTGTTTTGAATGCTATCTTAGAGCTTTGATCACAGTTTGGATTGGGAAGGTTTGTAAAGGGAGTTGGTTGTTTCGTTTTGGATATGCTCTGATCCTGCCATGAGATTTCTTAGAGTTGGGGTTTGAGTTTAGCTTGATTCATATGGGTTCCCTTGGTGATTGTTAGCTTTCTTAATTCTGTTGATTGATGCTTGGATTGTTGTTGTAAGAAGGAAGTGAATGTAGATTGGTTTACATTTGGCACACAGCCATGAGGTGCTGAAAGAGTTGGTTTGGTCATCCATACTATTATGAGAGTCCCTTTGTCTTGCCTTATTCAAGTTATGTTGGTGGCTATCGAGAGTTTCTTTTGGGTGTAAGTTCATTGGTGACCCTTTGTGTTATGTGGATACTTAGGTATTGGATTATTTGGGTGAGATGGGTTATAGTCTCGAATCTAGTGTTGGCGAGTTGGATTTGGGTTAAGTTTAGAATAAACATAACCCTAATGTGGTTAATTCATTAGTTTAACTAGTTATTAATTGTAATATTGGCTAAGTTGTGTCCTTGGTACAAGACATTGATAGATTGGTTGCAGATCATTAGGACGGGAGGTTCTCTTCGTTCACGGACTTCTACATTGGAGGCGGGTACCCCTTGACTTATCTTGTTGATATTGTCATATTATTATGCATACACTGTTATAGATAGCAGTAAGTTTATACGCTATCCTTGTTTAGTATGCTTGTTCTGGATACTTGTTGTTTATCCCTGAGTTATTATGCTGTTAGTTCCATACAGTCTCAGGTATTGTCATATCTATATGTATGCTTAGATATCGGGATGTATCTCTTGTATTTGACATGAGGGATCTGTAGTTTCCGGCCAGTATACTGTTGGTGCAGGAAGCACCAGATCGAACCTTGTTTTGATATTGGCAAAGGATTCAAAGTTAAGGGTTGTTTGGTATCTAACAATGCTGCTTGAGTGTGCAGGAAACCAAGTCCTGGCGAAGGGATGCTGGGCAAAAACCAAGTCCTGGCGAAGGGCTGCTGGACGAAACTCAAGACCTGGCGAAGGGCTGCTGGGCAAAAACCAAGTCCTGGCGAAGGGCTGCTGGGCGAAACTCAAGACCTGGCGAAGGACTGCCGGGCAAAAGTCCAACTGGAGGATCCGGTTGGCACCAGGTAAATTCTCCCGAGAGGAGTAGGTGAGGACGCGTTCCCCTTGAGGGAACATTAGGCGTCGGTTCGACCTTGGGCTCCATTTTGGAGACCAAAGTCAGAACCAAGACAGCTAAGGCTGTATAAACTAACATAATATTTGCTGTTTTGGACTAACCCTGGATGCAGGACCGAAGGACTGTGTATCTGCAGCTCAGAGAGCCTCAAAGGAGTGAGGCAGTAGCTGGGCAGGGCGCCCCGAAGTTTCCGGGCGCCCCCAGAGTCAACCCAAGTCAGCAGACCAAGAAAAAGCTCCGACAGCAGCATTTCGGGGCGCCCCGGTTCTTCCGGGTGCCCCGCGCGCTCCGGGCGCCCCGCGTGTCGCGGGCGCCCCCAGTGCCACGCCGACTATCAGCTGCCCTCGCGAAGCCAAAGGATGAGGCTTTGACCGGTCAACCCGGGTGCCCCGCGCGCTCGGGGCGCCCCGGTCAAAGCTGATCCCGAAGATGAAGAGATCAGCCTTGACCGAAGCGATCACCGGATCGGAAGCCACCTGGGGGGGCGCCCCCGTCGACCAGGGCGCCCCCAGGCCCTATATAAAGGGCCCTCGACCTCCTTCTTCAGAGCATCAATTGCTGCGACACTTCTGCGCTCTTCTGCTTCCGCGACACGCTCCAGAAATCTTCCAACTCGAGCTGACGACGTCCCGCTGCTCCGAAACTTCGATCTACACCGGACGTCGGTAACGAAGAGCTGCATTTAAAGTTTACTAAACTATTCTTGTTATAATATGTCTTGTAAACTTTTACGAACTTATAGAATTGCCTGCAGAAAACGGTCAACGACCGTGGGCCTTGGAGTAGGAGTCGACCCAGACTCCGAACCAAGTAAACCGACTGTGTTTGCATTGTTCTGTTTTTCTTTTATTTCCGCTGCGCACCCGCTCTTTTTAAATCCGAACGATTTGCGACATTCACCCCCCCTCTCTCGCATCTCTCGATCCAATATATACCTTGTAGGTCACCAGTATTTCCTGTTATAGGATTTCAGACTGAGACTTAGTATACTGAGGACTTGGTGAGGGAGGTATGTGTATCTATCATACACCATCTCTGCATTGTTGCATGTCGGCGATCAGCGACTCCCTTGTGGTTGAGCCTATCGTCTTCCGGTACATGATATGCGCACACGGCCACTCATGGGTTATTGGATACCGTAGGATGTCTACATTTACCCTGTATTGCTCCGTTCGACCACTATGTGGAGGGTGGTTGCGGGCGTAGTAGCAGCCAGAGATCCCTTCTCGTACTGAGCCACGAGGAGATGAGAGCTAGACTCCCCCATTGCTTGGGGTAGGAGCGTAGTCTCCGCCAGCATCCTGTCCATCCGGTCACTCAGGACCAGTTATGGCAGGGTTCGTACAGGTTGTCACAACTCTACCCACGCGAACGTTGTGGACGATGATCCTGACTGGGACTAGGGGGTGACACATGTCATTGCACCATGTGCATACTTTGCATCGTGCATTGTTTGCTGCACTTGATTTCTGCACTTGTTTGACATGCATATACTGCAGACTTGTTATTTGAGATTTATGTGTCTATTAGTATTCCATTGGTATTGTATTACCCTCTTTTCAGGTTAGATGGATTCTGGTATGTATCTACCTTAGTATTTTCAGTACTAGTCTTTCCCTATTGTTGATATGAGACTGTATTAACGTAGATGCTTATTGTTATTATAACATACTATGCATATCTGCTGGGTATTCGCTGAGTTTATGGACTCACACCCGTTGCCATATGTTTTTATTTCAGGTTGAGATACTTGGATTCGCCAGAAGAGCCCAGCAGCCAGTCCCTACCCATCGCAACCGCGGGATTTTGTTTTGTACTTTGTAGTGCATTATTTATATCCCTTTTAGTGATTTGTATATGTCATATGTGTCGTGTCCCTAAGGGGCTTTTGTGTATTGGTTGTTTCGTCGTAAGTCTGATCGGTCCGCAGTCAGGTATGATTTACCTTGTGTTATGGTTATATTATGTCTGGATTTTTAGGCCTGAGGCCAAATATATATACTGCGTGGGATGTTTGTATGTGTAAATTGTCCGCCGGACAGGGGAGATGTTGTCCGATTTTATATTGGAACAGCAACTCCCGGGTCTCGGGGCATGACAATTTGAGTGTGGGGAAATGGGACACTACAAGAGTAGGTGTCGTTTACTCAAGAAGGTAAAAGAGGTAAACCCTAAATCTGGTAAAGTTCATTTAAAAATTAATGTCGATTGTAGGGATGGAGCCAACGACAAGAAGCATATAATTTGCTTCACGTGTGGTGAGCGTGACCACTACCATACAAAATGCCCAAGGAAAGAGGAGTTCAAGAAGCTAGGTCATTTAAAAACTTAGAGAAAAAGAGAAGCTCATGTTAAGGGGGAGCTTCAAAGGTAAAAGGGAAGGTAATCTCTATTTTAAAGTTTAATTCAATTTCCAATTCATATATGCTTGTTAGAAATCATGTAGAATATTTACGCAAGCATAATCATGAATTTAGGTATAATGATAGGAATAGGGTTAACAAGATAGATAACCCTAGGAAATCATTAACCAAGGCTAGACCCAATAAGATCCAAACTACCATGCCTAAAGAGATGAAAGTAGTAAATGATTAAGGCATTAATCCCAAAAAGGGGAGACATATGCCTAGGAAAATGGGTAGGTCTAGGAATGCCCAAGATGGACATGTTGACTCTAGGGTTAGAACCCTAGAATTAGAAAATCAAGTCTTGAAGGCAAGGTTTGAGGAAATGGAGAGAGCCCTAGATAAGTTCATTATTGGACCTAGGGTACATGACATGTGTTTCAAAAATCGAAAAATGTCAAATTGGGTACATCCAAGACCAATGAAAAGAAAGATGCTAAGGTAGCATATAACTATGATAAGGATGGAAAATCCAAAAATGGCAAGAATAAATCATTTAAAGTTAAGAGAAAGAGGAACTTAACCAAGGACAAGGTGTCCAAGGTTAAGGAAGTTAGGTTTGTAGGTCAAGTATCACCGGAGGTACACCGGTTGGCCTAGTGATTGTAGAAGAGCTACCTAGGGAGGTGACTAAAGCTATGAGCTCAAGGGGGAGCACTAAGAGTCAAATTGAGACCCATAGTAAATGGATCTCGGGAGGATATCTCCCGGAAATCTAGATAAACCATGGAGTGTGCAAAAGGATTTAAAGATAGATTTGAGTCTAAATCCTTGGGTTTTGACACATATGAGTTATGCGTCATGCATGAAAATATGACATTGGGGTCATATTATATGTAAATTAGTTATTGATGTATTGATGTCATTTAAAAAATGCTAGGGATGTATTGTGGTTTGGTATTGGCAGATACATCAAAAGGAAGCCAAAACTAGGACTTTAAGTCAAGGTTCATTCGAACCATTTAGATAGTTTTGGATTTTTTTTTGTCAATCATGGGATCCGAGATATATACATTTTTAAATGTATTTTTTTCAAGTAGACACGGGTACCACAAATTTGTCCATAAAATTTGAGAATTTTTGGATACTTGTGGAATTTCTGGTGCATTTTTGAAATTGAGTTTAGAATGCAGAATTAGGCTGATATCAGAGTATCAATCTACTAGTGCAGGGACCAATCGACTGATAATTCTATAAGTTTGCTTTCGATAGGGATCAATCGATTGGTAACTATCTTAGTCGACTGATATGTATTGAAATTGTTTTCTGCAGTTGAAAAGTGTATAATTTTATAGGTGTTAATACACAATGTTTACAATCATTAGAGGTTAAATAATCCACTAATTGGGATATTGTTGGAGTTCTTTTTGATGTGTGATAAATGGGGAGAAGTGTTAGGTTTATGTGGGAAACCAATACACCTTTGCAAGGAAAACTTACTCAACAAGGAGCTTAGGTGAAGGTTGTTGCTCATTTGGTGGCAAAGAGGGAGAAGCACCTTTGCTAGGCAAACCTACTCAAGGGGAAGTTAAGGTAGAGGCGGAGCCTAAGATTAGGTTCCATTATTTATGCATTGTTATTGTTTCCCTAACTTAAACGAGTTGTCAAACATCAAAAAGGGGGAAATTATTGAAATAATCTAGGTGCCCTAGGTTATGATGTTTGACCAAAGGTTTAAGTTAGGTTTATTGTTGTATTTGATATACATTGTGAGTATGCAGGATATAGGTACAACAAAGGAGAAAAGTCCAAGTGTGATCTTAGCAAATGAGGAAGATTCAACAACAAGGATTGAGGCCGAAGGAAGCGCCAAAAGGTAAGACGTGAAGGATGGAGAGACATCTGAGAGACGCAAGGCTGATGGAGGAGCTAGAAGGCTAGGTCTAGGTTAGTCGTGTGAGAACGAGTGTTGAGTGAATATACTCGGGGCTGAAACCCTAGGATTAGGGTTTGGGCAGTCTACTACTACTAGGAGCAGTCGACTGGTAGAGAGCACAGAGAGATCAATTGATTGATCTTCTATGTAGTCAACAGGTGTCGACTGGATTTGAATGTTGGGTTGTAACGTTCGAATTCGGCAGCTGGCAGTCGACTGGTGTTGGCACCAATCGACTGGTAATGTCTAGATCAAGGACGAGCTCTATTTAAGAGATCTCGTTTGGCTGGGCAAAGGTTGATGATATAAACTTGGTTAAAGCTTATTAGTAGTCTACAAGTGCTCAGGTATGCTTGTGAGGTTGCGGCGAGGTTTCTCCACCCACAAGGAGCTACACGAGCTAGCTGGAGGATTTCTGGAGAATCATCCACCAACGGATCGAGATTGTCCACCTTACGGATAGCTGTAGAGTAGGAGTGTCATCTCCGAACCATATAAATCGACGTGTGCTAACAGTTTGTGTTCCTTGTTAGTTTAGTTTTATTTTGTATTCCATTGTGTGTTAACCAATATAAGAAGAGAATCACGAATCAAGTGGGTGATCGGTTATTCACCCCCTCTAGTCATACGATCAAGGCCCAACAATTATTCATTCCCTTCCTAATTCTTGGGAAACAATGAAACAAAACCTTATAGTGAGAGTATTAAGATTTTCACTAATATCTCATGCCATATTGAATTAGAGGCGGAGAGAATAGAATTCGCAAGGATTTCTGGACAAGCTTTTGTAACTGAAGGTTATGCATATAAGAATAAGAAAAATGGTTTAAGAAAGGAAAGGGTAAGGGAAAAGGAGATGGTGCTATTATTGTGCAAACCCCAATCAAGAAGAAAGGATAGAAGTATAGAAAGAAACTTGAAAGTAAACTGACTTACTATAACTATAACAAGAATGGTCACTTTGCTCGGGAATGTACTGAGCTGAAAAAGGTAGATCCACGTTTGTTTTCTTTTCATGAGCATTATGTTGCTTGTTCAATATTATTAGCTGATTCATATCCTTTGTTGATACTATATTCAAAGCAACGAACTATGTAGTTCGTGATCGAGCTACATACGTGGAGTACCATCAGGTACCAGCTGACAATAAATGAATATATGTGGGAAACAATGTAAGGATTAAAGTCAAAGGAATTGACACTTGCAAACTCAACCTTCGTGGTGGGCGTACCTTGTTTCTACATGATATCCTATATACTCTGGAGATTATACGGAATCTGATTTCCATTAATAGTCTTCTTAAATTGGGTTATTATATGAATTTTTACAATCATTGTACGAAACTGAAAATTAACTCTGTGTTAATAGGATATGGTTATGTATCGAATGGTTTCATGATTCTTGATGTAGAACCAGATGTTAATTATGAAAATAATGGTTACTTTTCAAACATTACTCTTAGTAGCAATGCTGACGTTAAAGATGATGTTTGGCATGCTAGATTAGGACATATATGATAAGAAAGAATGAATAGATTAGCCAAAGAGGGTTGCTTGGCACTCGTGCTAAAGTTGACTTGTCTATATGTGAGCATTGTCATACTGGAAAACAACTAGGAAATCATTTGATAAGATAATTAGGGTTGAATCACTATTGCAATTAATTCATTCGGATAGTTGTTGTCCAATGAATGTGAAGGCTAGACATGGAAGTTCGTATTCCATTACATTTATTAATGACTTCACGCATTTTGGTCACGTGCATTTGATTTCTTATAAATCTGAAGCATTAGGCTGCTTCCATCGTTATTTAAACGAAGTTGAGAATTAATTGGAATGGAAAGTTAAAATCTTTCGCACTAACCATGGAGGTGAATATTTGTCTAATCAATTCAAGACAATATATAATGAGAAATGATTATTAGACAACTAACTATCTTGGAACTCCACAGCAAAATGGGGTTGCTGAAAGAAAAAATCGAACTATTTGTTAGGAGATATGGTCAATGATGACTCAAGTTAATTTGTCTATTTCCTATTAGGGAGATGCACTATTTGCTACAATCTATATATTTAACCGAGTTCCCTCTAAATTTGTTCCATCCACTCCATATGAATGTTAGATAAGCAGAAAACTAAATTTGAGTGATCTGAGAGCCTGCGGTCAGTTGCATAATTCATGATAAAACTCACAAATATGGAAAATTAGTATCTAAGGTAGAAAGTGTATTTTTTGTAAGATATTCTGATACCTCTAAGGGTGTATTTGGTTGAGGGTTATCCTTGATAACCTTAGTTATCCATCCAAAGTTATCAACGAAAATCCTGATTGGTTTAGATAATCGATGATTTTCGAGTAAT
Source organism: Boesenbergia rotunda (assembly GCA_024364735.1). NCBI lineage: Eukaryota > Viridiplantae > Streptophyta > Magnoliopsida > Zingiberales > Zingiberaceae > Boesenbergia > Boesenbergia rotunda. The sequence goes on from JAGFNQ010001724.1 coordinate 84,529, forward strand.
GTTCCATGCCCGACATGTCAGCAAAAGGAGCATGCAACCTGGAATTGGAAAACCAAGAAAATGTGAGGTTTTTCTTGATTCCAGATTTAAGAAACTTTTCTTTCCCAAATTATCCCTCAATATTATTTTTTAAAATAAAAATATCCCTAATAATTAACTAAATTACAACTTATTGTCGACTCATGTGACAGGCATCTAGTGTCCGGCGTCCGGTGGGCTGATTGGCGGCTGATAGTGGTCGATTGGTGACCAAGGGTGACCGACGATGGTCGATAGGTGACCGACACTACAGACCAGCGGCTCCCGACAATGATCAACTGACAACTGACGGTGCCCGACCATGACCGAAGGCCAGCGACCCGCGACGCCGACCGGTGAATAATTTTATTTTTATTTAATATTTTAATTGAATGTTTAATAAATTAAATAGGTTTTAATTGAAATAAATTTAATCTAAAGTCAAATAAAATTATCTAAATAATTTTTTAAAAATAAAAAATAATTTGATTTTATTTATATATATATTATTATTATATATTTTCTAATATTTAAATTTTTAAAAATTAAAATAAATATAATCATAGATCATTGATTCGACGACAAATATAATTTTTTAAAATTTAAATCGATGGTGTGAACAAGAATAAAATATTATCTTATTTTTTATTTTTAATTAAGACAAGCATACAAATTCATAATGCTTAATATTGAACTAATGAGTAATACGATAAAATAGTATATTAGATTATACATTATTATCTCCAAACAAACAAGATTTTATTTGATCATCTAAATTAAACCAAATAACATTAGGCTATGTTTCATTCTCCTAACCTTGGTTATGTGATTACCTGATAATTATATAACCAAAGTTATACATGATAACTTGAACCAAACACACCTTAAAGGTTATGTTTCATTAGTGAGCAACAAGATGGAATCATCTCTAAAATAGAGTCAGGAGATGCTATTTTTCTCGAAACTAAATTCCTAACAAGAAGTGAAGTTGATAAAAAGATTCCCCTTTGTATTAGAAGAGGAGGATAATGTTCTTTTATTAATAAATCAGGTATCATAAGGGATGCCTAAATCTAGTCAACCTAGTGGGAGTGGATTACCTATGAATGAGTTAGTTTCTTAAATGTCCAACCTACGAAGAAGTAGTCATTGGATTATTCTTCGAAGAAGGTTTGACATTGTGAATGAGACAATGATAATTCTCCTAGCTGATGATGAAAAACCTCGAACAGTTGAGAAAGCACTGAAATGCTCAGTTAAAGAGAAATGGATAGTTGCAATAGATGAGGAAATAGAGTCTATGAGAAAGAATTAAATTTGGGATTTAGTTGATCTTCCTCCGGGCCGAAGGGCTATTAGGAATAAGTGGATTCTCAAAATTAAAAGGAAAGCAGATGGGTTGATTAATCAATACAAAGCTCGTTTAGTTGCAAAAGGATATACCCAAATAGAGGGTATTGATCTTGAAGAGACATTCTCCCCAGTTATGAAGTTTGTGTCAATGCGTGTCATCCAAAATATAATAGTACATTTTGACTTAGAATTACATCCGATAGATGTAAAGATGACTTTCCTTAATGGTAATATTGATGAGGAAATCTATATAGCACAACCAGAAGGTTATATAGTCGAGGGTCAGGAGAATAAAATATGTAGACTTAAGAAGTCTATGTATTGGCTAAAACAGGTGTCAAGACAATGGAACATAAGATTTAATGAAGTCATTTTGTCTTATGCATTCAAAATGATCAATGAGGATCATAGTGTTTACCTAAAGAAGGAAAAAAGAAAAGTTTATCATTTTATCATTATACGTTGATGATATACTAATAGCTAAAAGTGACTTAAAGTTTGTGATAGAAATCAAGTCATGACTTTCATCACAATTTGACATAATAGATATGGGAGAAGTTGTGTACATCTTAGGAGATATCGATCAAAAAGGCTTTTGGATTTGTCCCAAGAGGCTTATATCATTAGGATGTTATAACACTTCAATATGTTAGATTGCAATATTGAACAAACACCTACAGTGAAAGACATTATTCTAAGCAAAGGTATGTCTCCCAAGACTTCTAATGAGATAGCCGATATGAAGAAAAAATAATATGTCATGTCATTGGTAGTTTGATGTACACTATATTGTGTACTCGTCATGATATAAGCTATGTTATTGGCTTAGTTAGCCATTTCCAGTTAAACCTAGGATCGAGATACTAAAAAGCGGTGAAGAGGATATTCAAATATCATAAAGGGACAATGGATTATAGTCTTTGCTTCCAAGGATCAAAGTTGAGTCTGAAAGGCTACACAGATGCAGATTGAGTAGGAGACCTTGATGACAAAAAATCCACATCTGGCTATACCTTCTGATTGAATGGTGGCGCCGCCTCATAGAAAAGCAAGAAACAGACTTCTGTAGCACTGTCGACAATGCAAGTTGAGTATATGACTTATGCAATGGTTGTACAAGAAGTTGTTTGGTTAAGAAAGTTCTTGAAGCGTCTGAGGATTGTTGAGGATAGTGAGAGTCCTATTACAGTGTACTGTGATAATTAAGCTACTATAGTTTTTTCTAAGGATCTCGAATATCATAGTCAAGGCAAGCATAAGGAATATTGTTGACAAGAAAAAGATAATTCTTGAGTATATCCCTATACGTGTTATGTTTGCAGATCCTTTTACTAAGCCATTGACTAACGAGCCATTTCAAGGACATGTGAAGTCTTTGGGACTTCAAAAAATATAACACAATTGGTTATATATGAAATGCCAGATCTATTCAGTGTAAATGTATTTGTTACATTTGGATAAAAGTCTCGATGAGCATGTTGGCAGGCTGAGATTGGTCCACTCACATAGACAATCGTCTCTATTTGTTTAGTATAAATAGAGGTAAGACCATTATTTATGAGATAACTTTTGTAGTTGTAGATAGAGGCATACTCGTAAGTTGATGTTGCCTTGATTTTTGTATCAAGATGAGATCATTTATGTAATGATCGAAGTAAATGCAGCCACCATTTACTAAACATGTTAAAGGCCAGATTAGAATTCATAAGTTGAATTCGGATTAGACATTATGTATGTCTAGATCGAAATCTGTACGATGTTAAATATTTGAGAAAAACATGCACTCTTTTTGGTAAAGAGAAAAACATCGTAGCATGTGATTCATACCACATGTGCTATAGCGACAATAAGGGTAGTAGGAGAATGGATCCCTGCTTCTCTACTATGTGAGACCCTTGAGATTATAAGTTAATCTCAATCTTACCCTAAGTAACTATTTAGCTGTCTACTTGAAGTTTTAATCAGTGACTGCTACTTTAGTGTGTATCCTATTGGCTATGGATGATTCGGTCTATGGAGCATAACTAGGAAAGCAACTGATTAGAATGAATAGATTCTAGCTAAAAAGGAAGATTAAAATTGATTTACATCTGTAATACTAATTCATTGGTCGACCAGTTACATTTTTTGTTGAGTACTTAAAAATATAATTGTGAATAAATGTATTGGTTAGAGATGTTGAACATGCTCTTGACATAGTTGTCATATGAGGGATTAGAGATGTTCATATGATGTAAATATTTAATCTGGGGTAAAGGCAAGTTATTGATGTCTCTGATTCGTTCTATAGAGCAGCTAAGTTAAGTGTAACAACTTTCGTAGCATTAATTGCTCAGTGTGCTTGCTGTCGCATGAACCATTTTTCATGGCGTATGAATTGAATGTTCTTATATGGTCTTTGTGACTTTCTTACATGGTCTATGTGACTAGATGACCTATATGGATTGACTTGGACGAGTGGGAGATGTTGGAGTTATAGAAGATGAAGAGGCACCCCTTCTTCTTCACCTTCCAACTCATTCATATTCCTCCATTAATGCAGGAATATGAAGAGACATTTTACCCCTATATATATGGCTTCTAAAGCAAATGGGAGAGGAGGACAAGAGAGAGGGCACGCTATGTGTGTGCGTCCAAGCCAATGGAGATCGTACGAGATAAGCTATGTGCGAGGTCTGTGCGAGGCCAAAGAGAAAGGGTTCGTCTCGTGTGTCTAAGGTTATTGTGTAAGGTTCGTCCGAGTGCACTTGACGAAGATGGGGTTATTGAGAAGAACATTCAAGGTTGGTTCGTCTAATTACAGAAGAGAGATTTGGTTTGTGAATTTATGAAGAGGTTTTTGATTCATTCGTGATCGTTCATCGGATGACAAAGTCTTCCGATTTCTTCTCCAAGTGCAGATCACTGTAAGTGTTTAGATTTACAGAATTTGTTTCTGTAATTCATGCTTTAGAAATATCAACATATATATATATATATATATATTAAGCGACCCAATAAAAGAGAGAGACCTATGCTTTAAGCCTGTAACACCCGCTTTTTTTTTTTTTGACCACCATAAAGCGGTGTTACGTTAACATACTTAGGGCATGTAGACATCATAACGCAGCGGAAAACTTTAAACTTACACCTGCATGCACTTTCTACCATTCCTAGCATCATAACATACTTAGCATCATGTCATACTTAGCATCATGTTATACTTTAGCATTCTATCATACTTTAGCATCATATCATAGAGTCATAGTCATATTCAAGTACTTAGTAGTAAAGGTAAAGTTCTATCATAAGGCAAGCAAACATATGGTCTCTTGGCCAAGTCACTATCACACACATTCTGCAAAGCCCTCATGCTGCTTCCTTACTGTTCCTTTGCGTGATCTGCGGTATAAGATAATAAAACTATAAGCACACAGGCTTAGTAAGACTCTTTCCTACTCACTAAAACCGTCCGTCACTTAATCATAAACATATGAAACATTAGCACTCTTAGCGCTTTACTTAGAACATCATCCTTAGCATCACTTAGCATTCATTTGACATGTCATGGACATAGCTTCACCCCATTCATAGCATGGCATAAACATAACCATAAACATTCGGGTATGACATAATTATTGACATAACATAAACATCGTAAACAATCATAGCATGGCATAATACTTGATATAGACATAAATAAAATCATGGCATAAATCTAATTACAATCATGGCATCCCATACTAGCATGAGCATGAACAAAATAATGGCATTCTAACGTAACATAAACATAATTAAACCATGACATCCTAAACTAGCATAAAATCATGGCATCCTAAACTAACATAAACATAGATAAAGTCATGGCATCCTAAACTATCATAAACATAAGTAAAGCATGACATTCTAAACTAGCATAAAATCATGGCATCCTAAACTAACATAAACATAGATAAAATCATGGCATCCTAAACTATCATAAACATAATTAAAGCATGGCATTCTAAACTAGCATCAAATCATGGCATAAACATAAATAAAATCATGGCATGAACATATCTTCATAACATACTTTTCGTAAACATACTTTTCATAACATAATGCATAGCATAAATGGATGCATGTAGCAACTGTGCATATATATATATAAGGATGCTTAATCTTGAAAACATGCTTTTAAATACTTGAACATAATCATAACATGCATTGGGCCCTGGCTTGTACCACATACATACATCATAAGCGCGCATCCCTAAGTAAATACGAGGTAGCTAGCCTCGACCTACTAGGGTAAGGACAACATAGTCGGTAGTCCCCGAACCGAGGCGTTCTTAAGGTGCCCATCCCTGTTACACAGCTTCGGTAGTGCTAGAACCGTGGACAGCATAGTCGGTAGTCCAGAACCGGGGCGTTCTTAAGGTGCCCATCCCTTGGACCCATATATCGGTCCGGTACAAGCCCATTCATAAAGTAAAATACTTTTCATGCTTCATTATTCATAAGACATTCATGGCATCTTTATCATAACATAACTTGTTACGGCTCGGCCCGTCTACCGGCCCATTTACCGGTCCTTATGACCGTCGTACCGTTGACCATCGACCGTGCCGTTTAGCATATTCATTCATTCATCATTCTTTCATCATCATTATGCCTTAATGGCATCATCATTCATAGCATATTCATTCATTCACCATACTTAACTTTCATTCATCATTTTCATTCTTAGACATGGCATAGGTACACATCATTCATATAGCATGGCATACATTCATAAACATAGCATACATTCATATCATTCATAAGACATGGCATACATACATATCATTCATACATCATGTCATACAAACATATCATTCCTAAATCATGGCATATGTCTAAACATTCTATTACCTAACGTATATTTCATGACATATAAGCTATAGGTTTAGTTAACATGGTATTCCTCCACCTTACTTAAGCATACTTCCTAATCACCTATACCCTAGGGTACTCTAGGGTACCCCAAAAATTCCCAAAAATTATATTTACTTACTACACATCATAAGGGAACATTAATCAACATTATCAAGATTTTTGGCATAATTATAGACCCCAAAATCATGGTGGCCGAAACCCACAAACCTAGGGTTCTTGGTTTCCTTTCCTTGTTGTTGGCCGAAACCCATACGGTTTCTAGGGTACTCCAAAAATTCCCAAAAATTATACTTAACTTCTAAACATCATAAGGGCATATTAAATAACAGTATCATGATTTTTAACATATTTCTAGACATTTAAAACATAGTGGCCGAAACCCTTGAACTTAAGGTTCTGGGTTTTGCTTCTTTCATGTTGGCCGAAACTTTAGGGTGTCCTAGGGTACTCCAAAAATTCCCAAAAATTATACCTAACTTCTAAACATCATAAGGGAACATTAAATAACATTATCATGATTTTTAACATATTTTTAGACCTTTAAAACATGCTGGCCGAAACCCTTGAACTTAAAGTTCTGGGTTTTGCCTCCTTCATGTTGGCCGAAACTCTAGGGTGTCCTAGAGTACTCCAAAAATTCCCAAAAATTTTACTTAACTTCTAAACATCATAAGGGAACACTAAATAACATTATCATAATTTTTATCATATTTACAGACCTTTAAATCATGCTGGCCGAAATCCATAAACTTAAGGACCTTGGTTTTTCTTTCCTTTCAACATCACATCCAAAAACTAACCCATATATCATGCTAAAAATCATGGAAATCATAGATAACTATTATACCACAGGTGAGGGAGTCTTAACTTAGATTTCTTGATTTTTAGACCTTGGATGGAAAGAAGGAAGAAGACTTGATCACACCTAGCCCTTGGAAACTTGAGAAGACCTTAGATCTTGGAGGATGAGACTTTTTGTGAAGTTTTCTCAAGGGAGAAGTCCTCCTTGAGTGCTCGGCAAGAATGGAGAAGGAAGAGAGAAGCAAATGCAATTGATGGCATGAAGAATGAAACTCCCAAACCCCCTTATTAATCAACCATTAAAGTGGTGAATGAAGAGTTTTCCATGGCCCTTCATCTTCTTCTACCATTTAACCACCATTCACTTCTTTCCTCACAAGAATTCTTGCTAGGTGAGTTGGTTAAAGCATTCTTGGTTGTACAAGAGGTCCAAGGTTCAATCCTTGGCCCATGACCTTTATTTTTATTTTATTTAATCCTTTTTCTTATTTTCGAAAATTCCCCTTTTATTTCGAAAATTCTCCAAAAATGACCCATAATTTTGCCAATATTCCTAAATAAAATTCTTTTATATTTAAATTAATTTTACCCAATTAATACCCATTTTTGGAGCCCATTTAAAGCCCATTAGTACCAAATCTCTTTATTTAAATGGGGAAATTAGACTAATATTTACCCAAAATCATGCTAATATATCCAATTAAATCCTATTTATATTTATACTAACTTTTACCTAAAATCCACCGATAATTATGGTACTAGAAAGGCCCATATAAGGCCCATTAGTACTTAGTTTTCTCAATTTAAATGAGAAAACATGAATTTTCTAGCCCAAAGCTCGTATCAATTCTTCTAGATCCTTCAAAATTATCTAAACATGCTCCATATTTTCATAGAATATTAAGAGAATTTTCCGGGTCGTTACAATCCCCCATACCTCTTGAAAGTTCGTCCTCGAACTTAGAATAACTCCAGGTACTTGCGCTTCATCTCGTCCTCGCGTTCCCAGGTAGCTTCTTCGAACCGTTGACTTTGCCATAAGACTTTGACTAAGGGTATCTCCTTGTTCTAGTTTTGTCTATTAGTTATGCAACTCTTAGATCAAAATTTCTACATCCTTATGATTTCTAAGTACCATAATATCTGCTTCTACTCTTCGTGCTATCATATCATTTTATTCGTTATGCTGCATCTCTATATTTACGTGGTTCTAATACATAATATGATTTCCTCTCAAACATTTTTTTTCTAGCTCTCATTGTCTATCTGTTTCTATCACTTATTGTCAAAATTTTGTCTGCTATTAAGCTGCCCATGAAAGAATATCATTTAACGTATTCCTGCTTAATTCCATTTGGTACTTCAAACAAGACTCTAACTTTCACTCACTATGCACAAGTTCATCATCTATGCACCAATTTATTACTCCGAATTGCTCTTCTCAATTAGCACTGATTTCCATGTCTCTGCTTCTCACATACATCTTTTATCTGTATCAACACTAGTATAACAAATACTACATTTCTCTTCTATCTACATTCTAGTTTGTTAAGTTATCTATAAACTTATATATTCATATGGTTATTTATATGATTAGTGAGTTCATATTTATTATATTACCATAAAATAACTTAAGGTTATCTATAAGATAATAGTGAAACATACGTTGATAACACTAATATTGATAATTAGTGTGAAAATATAGTGGACCCCTAATCTATAATAAGTGTTAATATAATTAGGACACTACCCTATGCGTATCATTCTAGGTCATACCGTATGACTTATGCCATTAATTATATTAGTATTAGTATAATGTAACTAACACTGTTATAATCTTATTTATGTAGGCTATCATATAATTCCCTACATGAGACTATATTATAGGGTATACATAATATCATAAATTATAGTTATTTATCATATAAATTATAGGTATAATACCTATAATTGCTTATGGAAGAATTTGTATAGGTGATAACTTATAGGTTGAGATGACACATGTTAACCTGTATGTAGGCTCATATTAAGAACCTATATGATAGGTGAATTATAATAATACTTATATAATAAGGAATTAGTATAGTTATATTGATGATAATCTTATATTAGTACACACTCTCATATTATTGTCGTTTGCTTTATATAATATAATATAATTATATTATATGATTGGTAACTCATATAATGTACAGGTTATATAACATTATGTTAATACCAGGTTCACCTTAATTTCTAATATTATGATGGTGCTCAATTAACACCATGTTTATGAACACAAGGTTGAGTCACACTTATGACTAATTGTATTATGACTAACTTAGACCTAATGTATAAGGCAAAATACTTATACATGATTGTCTTATGATGTGACTTAAAGTAGGTTATGATATTAGGTATATTGAGCATCAGGTCAGCCGATGTAGTAGTCTTATTAATTCTGTTACTCTGTCTTCTAGCCATGCTTTCCTTCATCAAAGACAAGCATGGCCCATATCAGTTTTCTTTTTCCTACCCCTATATTGTGCTAATATTTAATTCCTAAAATAAGATAATATACTAAAATATATATCGTTCATAGGTACTTATCTCAAAGTACCTTTCATCATATAACATTGTTCATACTTGCATATTCTATAGTCATAGATATCGTCATTCTAGGAACATAATAAAACATAAAATACACTTAAAGATACTTACTTGGAAGCGGCAGGAAGAGGGCTTGATGTGTGTGTAGTGAGATGGTTACTGCTCTGATACCAACCTGTAACACCCGCTTTTTTTTTTTTGACCACCATAAAGCGGTGTTACGTTAACATACTTAGGGCATGTAGACATCATAACGCAGCGGAAAACTTTAAACTTACACCTACATGCACTTTCTACCATTCCTAGCATCATAACATACTTAGCATCATGTCATACTTAGCATCATGTTATACTTTAGCATTCTGTCATACTTTAGCATCATATCATAGAGTCATAGTCATATTCAAGTACTTAGTAGTAAAGGTAAAGTTCTATCATAAGGCAAGCAAACATATGGTCTCTTGGCCAAGTCACTATCACACACATTCTGCAAAGCCCTCCTGCTGCTTCCTTACTGTTCCTTTGCGTGATCTGCGGTATAAGATAATAAAACTATAAGCACACAGGCTTAGTAAGACTCTTTCCTACTCACTAAAACCGTCCGTCACTTAATCATAAACATATGAAACATTAGCACTCTTAGCGCTTTACTTAGAACATCATCCTTAGCATCACTTAGCATTCATTTGACATGTCATGGACATAGCTTCACCCCATTCATAGCATGGCATAAACATAACCATAAACATTCGGGTATGGCATAATTATTGACATAACATAAACATCGTAAACAATCATAGCATGGCATAATACTTGATATAGACATAAATAAAATCATGGCATAAATCTAATTACAATCATGGCATCCCATACTAGCATGAGCATGAACAAAATAATGGCATTCTAACGTAACATAAACATAATTAAACCATGGCATCCTAAACTAGCATAAAATCATGGCATCCTAAACTAACATAAACATAGATAAAGTCATGGCATCCTAAACTATCATAAACATAAGTAAAGCATGGCATTCTAAACTAGCATAAAATCATGGCATCCTAAACTAACATAAACATAGATAAAATCATGGCATCCTAAACTATCATAAACATAATTAAAGCATGGCATTCTAAACTAGCATCAAATCATGGCATAAACATAAATAACATCATGGCATAAACCTAAATAATATCATGGCATAAGCTTAAATAATATCATGGCATAAACATAAACAAAATCATGGCATAAACATAAATAAAATCATGGCATAAACATAAATAAAATCATGGCATACACATAAATAAAATCATGGCATAAACATAAATAAAATCATGGCATGAACATATCTTCATAACATACTTTTCGTAAACATACTTTTCATAACATAATGCATAGCATAAATGGATGCATGTAGCAACTGTGCATATATATATATAAGGATGCTTAATCTTGAAAACATGCTTTTAAATACTTGAACATAATCATAACATGCATTGGGCCCTGGCTTGTACCACATACATACATCATAAGCGCGCATCCCTAAGTAAATACGAGGTAGCTAGCCTCGACCTACTAGGGTAAGGACAGCATAGTCGGTAGTCCCCGAACCGAGGCGTTCTTAAGGTGCCCATCCCTGTTGCACAGCTTCGGTAGTGCCAGAACCGTGGACAGCATAGTCGGTAGTCCAGAACCGGGGCGTTCTTAAGGTGCCCATCCCTTGGACCCATACATCGGTCCGGTACAAGCCCATTCATAAAGTAAAATACTTTTCATGCTTCATTATTCATAAGACATTCATGGCATCTTTATCATAACATAACTTGTTACGGCTCGGCCCGTCTACCGGCCCATTTACCGGTCCTTATGACCGTCGTACCGTTGACCATCGACCGTGCCGTTTAGCATATTCATTCATTCATCATTCTTTCATCATCATTATGCCTTAAAGGCATCATCATTCATAGCATATTCATTCATTCACCATACTTAACTTTCATTCATCATTTTCATTCTTAGACATGGCATAGGTACACATCATTCATATAGCATGGCATACATTCATAAACATAGCATACATTCATATCATTCATAAGACATGGCATACATACATATCATTCATACATCATGTCATACATACATATCATTCCTAAATCATGGCATATGTCTAAACATTCTATGACCTAACGTATATTTCATGACATATAAGCTATAGGTTTAGTTAACATGGTATTCCTCCACCTTACTTAAGCATACTTCCTAATCACCTATACCCTAGGGTACTCTAGGGTACCCCAAAAATTCCCAAAAATTATATTTACTTACTACACATCATAAGGGAACATTAATCAACATTATCAAGATTTTTGGCATAATTATAGACCCCAAAATCATGGTGGCCGAAACCCACAAACCTAGGGTTCTTGGTTTCCTTTCCTTGTTGTTGGCCGAAACCCATAGGGTCTCTAGGGTACTCCAAAAATTCCCAAAAATTATACTTAACTTCTAAACATCATAAGGGCATATTAAATAACAGTATCATGATTTTTAACATATTTCTAGACATTTAAAACATAGTGGCCGAAACCCTTGAACTTAAGGTTCTGGGTTTTGCTTCTTTCATGTTGGCCGAAACTTTAGGGTGTCCTAGGGTACTCCAAAAATTCCCAAAAATTATAACTAACTTCTAAACATCATAAGGGAACATTAAATAATATTATCATGATTTTTAACATATTTTTAGACCTTTAAAACATGCTGGCCGAAACCCTTGAACTTAAAGTTCTGGGTTTTGCCTCCTTCATGTTGGCCGAAACTCTAGGGTGTCCTAGAGTACTCCAAAAATTCCCAAAAATTTTACTTAACTTCTAAACATCATAAGGGAACACTAAATAACATTATCATAATTTTTAACATATTTACAGACCTTTAAATCATGCTGGCCGAAATCCATAAACTTAAGGACCTTGGTTTTTCTTTCCTTTCAACATCACATCCAAAAACTAACCCATATATCATGCTAAAAATCATGGAAATCATAGATAACTATTATACCACAGGTGAGGGAGTCTTACCTTAGATTTCTTGATTTTTAGACCTTGGATGGAAAGAAGGAAGAAGACTTGACCACACCTAGCCCTTGGAAACTTGAGAAGACCTTAGATCTTGGAGGATGAGACTTTTTGTGAAGTTTTCTCAAGGGAGAAGTCCTCCTTGAGTGCTCGGCAAGAATGGAGAAGGAAGAGAGAAGCAAATGCAATTGATGGCATGAAGAATGAAACTCCCAAACCCCCTTATTAATCAACCATTAAAGTGGTGAATGAAGAGTTTTCCATGGCCCTTCATCTTCTTCTACCATTTAACCACCATTCACTTCATTTCCTCACAAGAATTCCTTGCTAGGTGAGTTGGTTAAAGCATTCTTGGTTGTACAAGAGGTCCAAGGTTCAATCCTTGGCCCATGCACCTTTATTTTTATTTTATTTAATCCTTTTTCTTATTTTCGAAAATTCCCCTTTTATTTCGAAAATTCTCCAAAAATGACCCATAATTTTGCCAATATTCCTAAATAAAATTCTTTTATATTTATATTAATTTTACCCAATTAATACCCATTTTTGGAGCCCATTTAAAGTCCATTAGTACCAAATCTCTTTATTTAAATGGGGAAATTAGACTAATATTTACCCAAAATCATGCTAATATATCCAATTAAATCCTATTTATATTTATACTAACTTTTACCTAAAATCCACCGATAATTATGATACTAGAAAGGCCCATATAAGGCCCATTAGTACTTAGTTTTCCCAATTTAAATGAGAAAACATGAATTTTCTAGCCCAAAGCTCGTATCAATACTTCTAGATCCTTCGAAAATTATCTAAACATGCTCCATATTTTCATAGAATATTAAGAGAATTTTCCGGGTCTTTACAAAGCCTATCTAAGCTTTCTCCTTACGTGTCTTCCAGAGATGGCGAAATCACTTATAATTTATTCTTTACAAACAAATATAATTAAATATGATAGAGAAAATAAAATGTAAAGTAAACAAAGTTATACATATTTCTTACTTTGTTCACTTTATAATTACATTGGATTGTTTTATAAGGTTTGGGAATGCAACACACTATCCTCTAAAACCTTCGAGAATTGACATTAAAATTCTCTTTGAAATTCTTCTTTTATAGTCATCAAGTAAGGAATGATTTTCACTTAAGAATCAATTGTTCATCACCATCAATTGATTATTCCATTTGAATTCGACTGTTGCATATGCAGAACGACTCTTACCAACTCAACTTTGAGCCACAACAATTGATTGTTTATTGTTCATCAATGGATTATTGTCACATCAATCGACTTAACTGACTCAAAAATATTATGTTCACTACAATTGAGATAACCATCGACTATTATTATGAATCAATCGATTGATGTTATTTCTCATTCGAGTTTCAAACAATCTATTTATTGCTACAGTTTTATTAGTCGATTGATCAAATCTATCAATCAACTAATTGTGTAACAAACCCTTTTAAATCCCCTCAAATCTTGAATTTGGGATTTAAGTGTTGTATCTTAAGCATTAGATTGATTTGCAAATAAATTAGACTTACAGTGATTAGATGATCTTCTCTTCTTCTTGTTGTCAAGAAAACAATCACAAAATCAAGTGCTCTCTCTCAATCACAAACTAAAACCCCGAATGATCAATGCTCTCTTGTATTCTCTTCTTCTCTCTATAATTGCATTTGGACGCCCATTTTATAAGAGGAAGAAGTCTCTTCTTCTACCTCCATTAATGGAGGATGTGAAAGGTTGGAAGATGAAGAGGAAGAGGTACCCTCTTCATCTTCCTATAACTCCAACATCTCTCACTCGTCCAAGTCAATCCATATAGGTCATCTAGTTACAAAGACCATGTAAGAAAATCACAAAGACCATATTAGAATATTCAATTCATACTCCAAGGAAAATAGTTTGGGCGACAACAAGCACACTGAGCAATAACTGCTAAGAAAGTTGTTACACTTAACTTAGCTGCTCTATAGAACGAATATGAGACAAATAACTTGCCTTTATCTCGATTAAATATTTACATTAATATGAACATCTCTAATATCTCATTTGACTACTATGTCAAGAGCATGTTCAACATCTCTAATCAATATATTTATTCACAATCACATTTTAAGTACACAACAAAAAATATAACTGGTTGACCAATGAATAAATATCACAGATGTAAATCAATTTTAATCTTCCTTTTTAGAAAGAATCTATTCATTCTAATCAGCCATTTTCCTAGTTATGCTCCATAGACTGAATCATCGATAGCCAATAGGATACACATTGAAGTAACAAACACTGATTAGAACTTCAAGTAAACAGCTGAATAGTCACTTAGGGTAAGATTGAGATTAACTTATAATCTCAATGGTCTCACATAGTAGAGAAGCAGAGATTCATTCTCCTACTACCGTTATTGTCGCTATAGCACATGCTACGATATTTTTCTCTTTACTAAAAAAGTGTGCATGTTTTTCTCAAATATTTAACATCGTACATATTTCGATCTAGACATACCTAATGTCTAATCCGAATTCAACTTATGAATTCCAATATGCCCTTTAACAGGTTTAGTAAATGGTGGGTGCATTTCCTTCAATCATAAATGAACTCATCTTAATACAAAAATCAAGGCGACCTTAACTTATGAGTATGTCTCAATTTACAACTACATAAGTTGTTTTATAATTAATAGTCTTACCTCTATTTATACTTAACAAATAAAGATAATTGTCCATTTGAGTGAACTAATCTCAACATACCAACATGTTCATCGAGGCTTTTATCCAAATGTAACAAATACATTTACACAGAATAGACCATGACATTTCATATATATAATATTCTTTACAATGTGTTACATCTTGCATAGTCCCAAAGACTTCATATGCCCATGAAATGACTCTTTAGTCAATGACTTAATTAAAGGATCTGTAAGCATCGCTCGTGTTGGAATGCACTCAAGAATTATCTTTTTCTTATCAACAATATCCCTTACAAAATTATATTTAATTTCAATATACTTGCCTTTGTTGTGATATTTAGGATCCTTGAAAAAAACTATAGCAGCTTGATTGCCATAATACATTGTAACAAGACTCCCACTGTCCTCAGTAATTTTTGTAGGATCGAGATAGAGCGATAGAGGGGGGGAGTGAATATCACTTTAAAAATTCTTTGAATTTTAGAACGATCGAGTACGCAGCGGAAAACAGAACACACCACGCTAACACAAGTTAGTTTTACTTGCTTCGAAGTCTTGACCAGCTCCTACTGCAAGACCCACGATCCTTGATCGTTTATTTTGGGCAATCACTAATAATTGCAAGATTATACAAATTACAGAATAAGTGTGCAATTAAAAAAAATAAGTATACCGACTCCTTTTTGAATGATTTGAAAACCTTCGCTCGGAGAGTCGGACGATATTTTGGTGTTGTTGAAGCTTTGATCGCACAACACACAGAAGAGTAGAATGATCGTAGAATGTTAATTCTTATCTTGAAGTGCTGCTCTTTAACCCTTTATATATTGCTCATTCAGGCGCTTGAAAGGCTATTCAGGCGCCCTAGTCGTAGCGTCTCGGGCGGCAATTCTATCTGCTACGCAGTCCATCTTCTATCCTAGCTAAGGCACCCTAGTCCCTTTCAGGCGTCTGAGTGTCGACATGGCTCCTCCACTCAGCACTCACCATGTAAACTTGACCGTTGCGCTAGGTCAGCCACCCGCTGCCAGCTGCCAAGCGCCTGAGTCCCATTACGGCGTCCTAGTCCAACTGATTCAACTTTTCAACTGCAACAAGGGGTAGTTCCATACAATAATATAAACTGACTAAATGCAGGTATAGATTTTACAACCAGTGCTGTCTTGGTCCTAACTTTTAGGTTTCTCCTGAAACCCTAGGTCGGACTTGTTGATGCAATCTGACCTAATTGTTGTTTTGATGTTGACACCGATTTAAATTCGGTTGAGTGAGAATTGAGATCAGATAGTTAAGTTCGAATAAAGTGTACAGGTCAAAGAGGGCTAGGTAGCTCGTTCTCTGGACCGAGATGAGTCGGAGAGGGCTCAGTAGCTTAT
Organism: Boesenbergia rotunda; assembly: GCA_024364735.1. Taxonomy (NCBI): domain Eukaryota; kingdom Viridiplantae; phylum Streptophyta; class Magnoliopsida; order Zingiberales; family Zingiberaceae; genus Boesenbergia; species Boesenbergia rotunda. Next base: position 101,341 of record JAGFNQ010001724.1, read on the forward strand.
TCTCCGGACTTCGGTCAGAGAGGGCTAGGTAGCTCGTTCTCAGGACCGAGATGAGTCGGAGAGGGCTCGGTAGCTTGTTCTCCAGACTTAGGTCAGAGAGGGCTAGGTAGCTCATTCTCTGGACCGAGATGAGTCGGAGAGGGCTCGGTAGCTCGTTCTCCAGACTTAGGTCAGAGAGGGCTAGGTAGCTCGTTCTATTGACCGAGATGAGTCGGAGAGGGCTCGGTAGCTCGTTCTTCGGACTTAGATCAGAGAGGGCTAGGTAGCTGGTTCTCTGGACCGAGATGAGTCGGAGAGGGCTCGCTAGCTTGTTCTCCGGACTTAGGTCAAAGAGGGCTAGGTAGCTCATTCTCTAGACTGGGATAAGTTAGAGGGGGATCGGTAGCCCGTTCTTCGAGACCAAACTGAGTCAGAGAAGGCAAGGGAGCCTGTTCTCTGGACTCAGGGTCGAAATGATTGGCTGGATCGGTCTGAAGTCCGATTAGGGAGTTGGCACGAACTCTCTCAATAGTAGCGATCCAGGATGTCTGATTGGTTTGTTGACTGATCCAGAAAGCTTTTGAGGAATCAGAAGGCCTTCTGAACGGTCTGGTGACTGATCAGAAAACAATCAGAATGGTCACAGAAAGATATCTGATCGGTCAATGCGACCGATCAAAATGGACTGGACCGATCAGGAAGTGACCTAATCGGTCAGCCATGTGGCTGATCAGTCAAGCTGACCGATCAGGCCATTGGCTGATCGGTCAGGTTGACCGATCAGGCCTTTGGTTGATCGGTCAGTGAGACCGATCAGAGCGTTGGTTAGAATCCCAGTTAGTTTTGTGAACGATCTGGTGTCCGATCCCCTGGGCTTTGATCGGTCTGTGAGACCGATCCGAGCATTACTGGATCGATCAAAATAGAATCTGATTGGTCAGGAGGTTGTCTGATCGGACCAGGTGACCGATCACTTTAATTCAAATGGTTGTCAGATTTCTGATTTGCTTATGATTTGCTTCGCTAATAAATCTGTGAGTGTGTAGATGACACAGGGCTTTGATATTCGAACGAAGGAGCAAGAGGAAGGGTCAAGGGTGACTTTCTCTGGTGTCTTTTTGTTTGATATACACTTGCAGGTTTCAACGACACCTGACGACTTGAAGCTTCAGCTGAGGAGGTAGGCTGAGAGCTCAGATGGAGTCAGTGGGTGACGGCTGACCTGAAGCTTCAGCTGAAGAGGACTTCAGTGAACTGAGAGCTCAAAAGAGGTCAGTGGGTGACACATGTATGTGTGCAGAAGGAAGATTAAGAAAAAGAGGTTGGCAAAGCAGAGAAGGGGACAAGACAACAAGAAACAGAGAACTATGATTAGGTTTTGCTGTAGTGTTGTGTTGCTCTTTGCATTCTTCTTTGTGCTTAATCTTTTTGTTGGTGCTTGTGCTTGCATCTGTTCTATAAGCTTCTCTCGAGTCTTCTGTGCTTCATCTGTATATTTCTGAGACGCTTGTGGAGAGGATACTCCATCGAGAAGGAGAAGTCTTTAGCCGGATTCACTCCGGGGCTTGATCTGCCGACGATCAAGGGATCGCCCACCTCATGGGCACGCCAAGGAGAAGGGGCAAGTTATCTCCGAACCTTGTAAACGTTTATGTCTCTGTTCTTCTTTCTTTCTGTTTGTTTTGTTTTCCGCTACTAACCTGAGTGCAGAAAGAAAAGAAGCAAAGGTTTTTAGTGGGTGGTTATTCACACCCCCCTCTAGCCATCCCAGATCCTAACAAGTGGAATCAGAGCTTGGGGCTCTTTCAAACGAATTAACAACCGAAGAGCAAGAAAATGGTGTTGATGCAATTTGACCCTGATTGTTGTTTTGGTGTTGACACCGATTTAAGTTTGATTTAAGTCTGGTTGAATTCAGATTAAGTCCAGGTGGATCGGGAGATCGCATGCTGGCAGTGGAAAAGTCCTAGCTTGGAGGGCTAAGTTTGAAAAGTTCTAACTTGGAGGGTTAGGTGTGAAAAGTCCTAACTTAGAGGGTTAGGTGTGAAAAGTCCTAGCTTGGAGGGCTAGGTGTGAAAAGTCCTAACTTGGAGGGTTAGGTGTGAAAAAGTCTTAACTTGGAGGGCTAGGTGTGAAAAGTCCTAGCTTGGAGGGCTAGGTGTGAAAAGACCTAACTTGGAGGGTTAGGTGGGAAAAAGTCCTAGCTTTGAGGGCTAGGTGTGAAAAGTCCTGGCTTGGAGGGTCAAGTCCTAGCTTGGAGGGCTAGGTTGGATGAAACCCTGGCTTGGAGGGCCAGGTCCTAGCTTGGAGGGCTAGGTTGAAGTCTCGGTGAGTGAAACTGGGCACGGAGTCTTAGTCCGGGGGACTAAGAACGAGTCAGAGAAGGGCTAGAAGCTTGTTCTCATGACTTAGAGGAGATTTGACCTTGCCTGGATCGGTCTGGTGACCGATCAGGGAAGTTGGCACGAAGTTCCCTCGTGGATCGGTCTGGTGACCGATCCAGCTATGTCTGATTGGTCTGATGATCGATCAGGGAGCATATAGTGAGATTGGGAACCTTACTGATCGACTCCTGATCAGGCTGGTGACCGATCAGGGATACTATTCAGATCATTCTGGTGAACGATCAAATATCGCGAGCTCCTCTCTATGTTCGATCAGGTTGGATCCTGATTGGTCAGGAAGTGCCCTGATCGGTCTGGTGACCGATCAGGGCACATCCTGATCGGTCTGGGGACCGATCAGGAGTGTGCAACAGACTGTTGGATCGGTCTGGGGACCTATCAGAAGTGTGCAGCAGACTGCTGGATCGGTCTGGTGACCGATCAGGCCACATTTTGATCGGTCTGGGGACCGATCAGAAGCTGAACTTTAATTCAAATACGCTGTCAGAAGCTCTGATCGTGACTTTTTCCTCTGCCGATTCTCTGATACATTGCTGATTTCATGTGATATGCTTTGCCAAGTGTCTGATTGAGTGTACAGGTGACAGGGATGGATTCAAACACTCAAGGAGGGTCAATGGGAGACTTTCCATCGAGCAGGTTTGACAGTTTTCTTTCTCAGGCTTCAACAGACGCTGGCTGATCTGGAGCTGCTGACTGTGGCTCGACTGAGGGAAGCTCAGGGAGTCCAGGTGAGGTCAGGGATAGCTGGGCTGTTGCAGGTGAGAAGCTGACAAGCTCCAGAGGAGCGTCTGACCTGGCGATGCTGGCGATGGCAACAGGTTAAGTGGTGGCTGGGAAGAAGAGAGCAGTGGATCTCTTTTGTTCTTGCTACAACTCTTGAGCTCCTTGGGTGACAACTCTGATCCTGCATCTTAAAGCTTCTGCAAACTTGAGCATCCTTTGAAGCTTCTGCATACTTGAGCGCTTGGAAGAGAAACAAGGAGCTTGGCGAGTCCATCAGCAATAAGACACGAAGAGCAGGGAGTTCTTGCGTGAGATCTGTGTTGAGTGGAGCTCGGTGAGGAGTTCGCTTGTGTTCTTTCATTCCTAGTGCTCAGTAAGCCTCCTTGTTTCATTATGCTTATTTTCATATACACTGATTGAAACGTTGTAGAGAGGTTACTCCACCGAGAAGGAGTTTGCATTCTATCTGGATTTCTGGAGCTTGATCTGCCGACGATCAAGGTATCGCCCACCTCACGGGCACGCCAAGGAGTAGGGGCAAGTTATCCCCGAACCTTGTAAATCCTCCTTGTTTGCGTTTTTGGTTTGCTTTTCATTTCTGCATCTATACTCTGTTTTGTTGTTTGCATCCACTGTCTAACCCTTGAAGTGCAGAAAACCTAATAGCAGTAAGAATTAGTGTTTGACTATATTCACCTCCCCCCTCTCTAGCCATCCAAGTTCCAACAGATGGCTTTGAGAGGAGAAGGCTTCAGCACCAACCGTCCACCTTTCTTTGATGGAGCAGACTTCCAGTACTTGAGATCCCGAATGGAATATTACATGAAAACCGACATTGGCATGTGGTTCTCAGTCAAGGAGGGATTCACTCCACCAAAGGATGCCGAGGGGAAGGAGCTTGAGTTCTCACGATGGTCAGCAGAACAAACAAGAAAAGGGGAGGCAGATGCCAAGGCAGTGGTCACCCTGTAGTGTGGAATGACCAAGGAGTAACTTATAAAGGTTGGTCCTTTCTCAAGTACCAAAGATCAGTGGAACAAGCTCATAGAGCTACATAAAGGCACTCAGGACTCCCGAATAGCAAAGAGGGGCCTCTTCCTTAACCAACTCCAGAACTTTTCAATGAAAGAAAGTGAAACCGTGAGTGAGCTTCATGGTCGGTTCAAGGAGATCCTTAATGGATTACACTCGATCGATGAGAAGGTCGAGAACCGTGACCTTGTAAGGTATGTACTCAAATCTTTTCCTAGGAATGCCTTGTGGTCATCTATGGTGGATGCCTACAATGTTGGACCATGGATGGCTAGAGAGAGGGTGTGAATAGCCAGACACTTAAAAACTTGCATCACTTTCTTTCTTTCTGCGATTAGGGTTAGCAGCGGAAGAAAACACAAAACAGAAATACAGAAAGGGAGAACAGACAAACCAGACGCTAACACAGAAATGTACAAGGTTCGGGGATAACTTTCCCTACTCCTTGGCCTTGATCGTCGACAGATCAAGCCCCGAAACTCCGGATACGAAAAACTCCTTCTCGGTGGAGTAACATCTCCACAGATCTCAAAGATGAATCAGGTTGTGTACAGGAGATCACGAGAAGGAAGCACACTCAGTCGATGTAGTAGAAATGCTCAAGCAAGAAGACTATACAGAGAGCTAAACAACCCAGCAAAACCCTTCGCTTATTTTTCTGTCTGTTCTCTCCGCTCCTCTGCTTCACCAGCTTCTTCTTAAGCTTCTGCTCATCATCAGGAGCGTCTGCACCCACTGACCCAACGCTTCATCATCGCTGACCCACTAACCTCCACAGAGCACTCAGTCCATTGAAGACCTCTTCAGCTGAGCCTTGGTCAGTCACCAGCCACGTCAGAAGCCGTTGAAACCTGCGAACAGAAAATAGATAAACCTACCGAAGTGAAAGTCGCCAATTGATCCTCCTTCTTGGTTTGTATCATCTCTGTATCCCTGCACACTCATCAGAAGGATTAGCACAGCAAATCAAAGTGTATCAGAAGAAATCAGAAGCGATCAGGTAGTCTAACAGTGATTCAAATTAAAGTTATCAGACACTAATCGGTCACTCTGACCGATCAGTTACCCTTCTAACCGATCAGACTCACCTTTGATCGATCCAGTAAGGATCTGATCGGTCTCACTGACCGATCAGAGATCAGGGATCAGTCACCAGATCGATCCTAAACCCACTACTGAACTCTCAGTGCTAGAACCCAGCCATGGCCTGATCGGTTCACTGATCGATCAAGTCACTTCCTGACCTTTCCAACTAATGTCACCTAATCAGTCCCTCGACCGATCAGGTTATGCCCTGATCGGTCAAAGGGACCGATCAGGTCACCTCTGGACCGATCAGGAGCCCTCCTAATCGGTCCAGGAGGACCCTGATCGGTCCAGGAGGACCCTAATCGGTCGCTTTGACCGATCAGGGTTTTCTCCAGACTCTTTCTGATCTCTCTCTGATCGTTCACCAGAACGATGAGAAACCACACAGAATGTTTTTGTTCTCTTTCTGATCGTTCACCAGAACGACACCCTGGATTGATCACCAGACCGATCTATTATCAAGGGAGTTCGTGCCAACTCCCTAATCGTACTCCAGACCGATCCAGCCACTCTCCGACTTATGCTCAGTCCCCCGGACCAAGACTTCGTGCCCATCTTCACTCACCGGGGTTTTCGTCACCTAGCTTCACTCACTAGGACCTGGCTTCACTCACCAGGATTTTCGTCACCTAGCTTCACTCGCTAGGACCCGTCTTCACTCACCGGGATTTCCTTCAAGTCCCCGACCAGGACTTAATCTGAACTCAACTCAATTCTCACTCAACTAAATATAAATCGGTGTCAACACCAAAACAATAATCAGGTCAAACTACATCAACATACAAGGTATCCAAGGATCTTTCCATTGTAAAGTTAGACGATTTCTTTTGTGGAATGGAGCTACATGAGCTTGCTAACAAAGGCCCAAAAGGGGAGGGTATTGCTCTTGTAGCAGGGGACAAAAGAAAGAAGAAGAAGGAAAAGAAGAAGGAAAAGAAGGTGGAGAAGAGCACCCACCACGTGGCTCTTATGGCATTAGAAGACTCCAACATAGAGACTGGTGATGAGTCAAGTGATCCTTCAACCGCGGCTTCATCATCATCGGATGATGAAGAGGTAATCTCTCCCGAACTTGATAAATGCTATAGAACTATTGCTTGCTTAACTTTCTTGCTTAATAAATCTAAGGATAAGGTAAAATCATTAAAATTAGAAGTAGAACAATTGAAAACTTCTAAGGATGATGAAATCGATGACTTGCATGTTGAGGTCCTTGAGGATGAGAACAAGGCCTTAAAGAGTGAAGTCGAAAAGCTCAAGAATCTTCTTGGGAAATTTTCAAATAGCTCTAAGACCTTGGATATGATCCTCAACTCTCAAAGAGCAGTCTACAACAAAGTCGGTATAGGTTACCGACCTAAGGAACCTAGTTTTGTGTCATTGATGTCTAGGACCCATTTTAAATCATCAAATGCTTCTAGGGTTCAAAGACTTAGAAAGAAAATGACCAAGACATGGGTGCCAAAGACTTGTATTGTAGGTGCATTAGGTCCCAAGGTTTGGGTACCTAAAACATCTATCTTTCGTATTATATAGACATTGGTTGAGGGGGAGCATCTATCAACATAGTTTGTTGATAGTAGGTGCTCCAAACACATGACCGGGGACAAATCGTTATTCACTACAACAAGAAGTCTAAGTTAGGTTTTTGGTATCGCCTGCATTTAGGTCCCAACTTTTTTGTGTTTTTGGGATTGCCTGCATTTAGAGAATTTAGACAATTTCATGAAAATTCTCATGTTTTTGTGATCTACATTTTGAACTTTTTGAACTCTCCAAATAAAATAATTACATGGAGGGCCTACTGTGAGGTGGAACATAATGGTCATAAAAGTAAATAATCTTTTCTGAAGCACTGATCTAGGCTCTTAGTAATGAGTAAAAAGGGGTTCAGGCATTTAGGAAAAACACTAGTCAAAGTAAAATGTACTTATCCTTGCGTATGATGGTACAATGGATGGATAAGGTTTTTGTTGAGACTAGCATCAGTTTGATGTAGCTGTCTATAGTAGTTATGACAGTTCCTGAGCTAAAGAAATATGAAAATAGATTAGGGCATTCTCACAGGAATTTATAACTGAACTTAATTTAATATTTTGGTCTATAAAGCATGATTTTGTTTTTTGGTTATGGTTCTCTGATCTATGGGCAAAGGATGGCTGGGAGGCAACCCATCAGAAGTACTCCCATCCTATGACATACTATGGAGAAGATATAGTTTTGGAGTTGTAATTTGTTGCTAGTGATTTAGTTTAGAAGTCAATGGAGGAATAAATGTGGATACAAACTGTTGGATCGAGAAACACGATAGAGGGGGGGGTGAATATCATGAAAACTTTTTCGGATAAGATTAAGAGAAATTACGCAGCGGAATTAAAAACAAACACGAGGAACACAAGTATTTTTACTTGGTTCGGAGTCACGGTCGGCTCCTACTCCAAGGCCCACGGTCCTTGACCGTTTACTGCGGGCAATTCTATAGTAGCACAAAGATTTACAGAATTTGGTACAATAGTAGTGCAGTAAATAAACAAGTATACTTTTTGTTACCGACGCCCGGTGTGGATAGTACTTCTGAGCAGAGGGTCGTCGTTGGCGCTAGAATGTCGAGAACGGAGTTTACGGAGCAGAGCGCTTGAATGAAAAGCTTGGAGACGTTGGAAAAAGTGTTGTTGAAGCCTTAGGGGTCGAGCCCCTTTTATAGCAGCCCTGGGGGTGCCTGGGACGTTGGGGGCACCTGACACGTGCCTTCAGATCCGAGAACCTCTATCCGAAGCTTGGTTAGCGCTTATCCCCTTCGAATCGGCTTTGGAGTTGACTGGGGCGCCCGGGACCTCTCGGGCGCCCAGGTTGACTGGGTCCGCTGGCTTCGTGGCTGATTTTGCTTCGACTCATCTTTGGCATTGACCTTGGGCGCCCGGGACCTCCCGGGCTCCTAGCCCAGTGTTGTTTCGAAGTGATTCTTTCTTAACTGCTTGTTTGGCTTTGACCTTGGGCGCCCGGGACCTCCCAGGCGCCTAGCCCAGCTGCCTGCCCCTCTCCTTTTGGGCATTCTGAGCTGCAAAAACACACTCCCTCGGTCCCTGCATTTAAGGTTACTACCAAAACAAACAAGGCAAGAATATTAGTTGGTTTTTACAGCCGTAGCTGTCTTGGTTCTGACTTTGGGTATCCCAAATGGAACCCTAGGTCGAATCGACGCCTACTGTTCTCTCGACGGGGAACGCGTCCTCACCTACTCCTCTCAGGAGAGTTTACCTTTTGCCAACCGGCTCCTCCGGTTGGACTTTTGCCCAGCAGCCCTTCGCTAGGTGCCTAACAGCCCTTCGCCAGGTCTTCAATGCCTAGCAACCCTTCGCCAGGTGCCTAGCAGCCCTTCGCCAGGTCTTCGATGTCTAGCAGTCCTTCACCAGGTGCCTAGCAACCCTTCGCCAGGTCTTCGATGCCTAGCAGGCCTTCGCCAGGTGCCTAGCAGCCCTTTGCCAGGTCTTAGGGATTCGATGCCTAGCAACCCTTCGCTAGGTGCCCAGCAGCCCTTCGCCAGGACTTCTTTTTGCACACTCAGTGAACACATTAGACCTCAAATAATACTTAACTTTGAATCCTTTTCCAATATCAAAACAAGGTTCGATATGGTGCTTCCTGCACCAACACAAACCTGTCTTTGGATTTTATGGTTAAGACAAACTTGGGACTATGGATTTAGCTGGATTATCAAAATTGGAGTGTAGGAATAAATTTTGATTAAGGGACTCAAATCGTGTTGTTGATGCAGTCTGACCTGGAACGTATCAGAGTTTCAGAAATTTTTCTGAAATTTGATCGATCCACAGACCAATCAGAAATCTTTCTGTATCAAACAGAAACGAACCTGATCGGTCTGTAGACCGATCAGGATACTCCCTGATCAGTCAAGTAGACCGATCAGGATACTCCCTGATCGGTCAAGCAGGCCGATCAGGCCTTTCCCTGATCGGTCAAGGAGACCGATCAGGACTATGTGTTTGATGCAGTTTGATACCACATTGATATTCCTGCAATACTTAGTGTCATATGATGCATATACGTTTTTTCTATGATATATTTATGGTATATGCCTTTCATATGCAATTCAAATACTATTCTTTGTTTTTTTGGTATTGGGGAGAGACCCTTGTTTAAGGAGGAGTTTTTAAACTTAATAACCAGTCTACACCCTTTTCGGTGTTTGACAAAGGGGGAGAGGATGGTTAGTTAAGTTTAGGATTTATATTACAAACTTAACTATTGTAGGGGGAGGACTCTGATTTCCTTGCAATAATGAACTTGACTTCTAATACCTAAACATTAATCGTGTTGTCAAACAACAAAAATGGGGAGATTGTTGATACAGTCTGACCTAATTGTTGTTTTGTTGTTGACACTGATTTAAGTTCGGTTGAGTGAGAATTGAGATCAGATAGTTAAGTTCGAATTAAGTGTACTGGTCAGAGAGGGCTAGGTAGCTCGTTCTCTGGACTGAGATGAGTCGGAGAGGGCTCAGTAGCTCGTTCTCCGGACTTAGGTCAGAGTGTTGGGTATGGCTTGGCGGGTCTCCTTAGCGAATACCTGGTCGATCCGAGAGACCTCTCCATGTCTATAGATTAAAATTAATCCGAGTGGAGACCCGTATCCCATCGACCGTCTCGTGTCGTATCGAACAATCCAAATTACAACTTAGCCAATTACCAAAATTGGCCTTGTAATTTGCTCGACCGTTCGACCACGGAAAAGGCGACGAGTTAATCGCCGACTTTTGTGTTTATGGTTGGGGTACAGTTAAGAATTTATTTATCATATTTCGAGATCAAAATAATAAATTCTCAAACATAAAATAATGAGGCATATGACCATGACACACAATCAACATAAGGAAATATAAAGGAGCATACGGAAAGATATACCTTTCCGATCACCTCACGGTCTTCCACCTTATGTCCCTCCCTTTGCGGACGTCGTGTGGCCGACGATCTACCACGATCCACGATCCACGATCACCAAGAGCACCAAACAGTCCTATCTTCTAGCCGGTCAAAACCCTAATCCCTAGGGTTTGCGCCGCCGGCCTCCTTCCCTCTCCCTTTGCACCGCCGACCGTCGGAGCCGACTCCAAGCCCTCCGGACCAGCAGCGCACCTTGAGAGGAAGGTGAAGAAGAAGAAGGAAATAGATAACCTTCTTCCTTTCCCAACCAGCCCGAACTTTCCCTTCTCCCTCAACCTTGCGGCGGCGCCGCAAGTTGGGTTGCGCCGCCTCCCACCGGCTGCCGACGCTTCCTCCGCCCTCCCTGAGCCCACACAAGGTAGAGAAGGTCTCTGCCTTGCTTCCTTGAGCCTTAGTCGGAGCTTGGTGGAGGAGATCAAGAAAACCGAAGGGGAGAACCCCTTCTTCTCTAGTTGCGGCGCCGAAACCCTAAGAGGGTGAGAGAGAGAGAGAGATGAAGGGAGAGAGGCTTGGGTATCAACTCTTGGGTTGATTAGCCCTTGGTTTCTTGATCTCATAGGGTATTTATAGGGATAAGGTAGGGACCAAGAGGAGGAGTTGGTTCTTGGCCCACTAATGGATCTCAACCCGATCCATTAATTAAGATCCATTCCACTAAAAGATTTTAATTGAACTTCCTCACCAACCCCCATATTTTCATATGAGCTCCACATATTACGAGTCATCCATCCCCCCGTATTTAAGATCTCGTATGCCCGTTAATTAATTAAATTACTGACAATTTAAATTAATTAACTTCTGGATCCTTGATTAGTATCACTCAACCTTATCAACGTGTCGGATCAAATCCACCTGCAGGGTTTAGCACGATGATCCTTTTGAGCTCATCAAGGGGGCATCATCATCCTGACTCACCAGGACATGGATTCTGTCAATAATCATCCATCATATTATTAATATTATCTCCCAACTTATCAGGTCTATCGATCTAACAGAATAGATCTCGCCTATTGATAAATTAAAGAAATAATAATTAATAATATATGCTCGATATTATTTCGGGATTAAGGGATCGTCCTCCATAATATAAACTGAGGCCCTATCCAATTATCTAGTCAGTACAAATCGGATAACCTTGGGTTTTGGTCCTGCTCAATGTACTCATAGCACACTAGTGTAGTTCTATGATCAAGACCAACCACACCTAACTACACTACAACCATCCCGATGGGTTGTCCAATTCCATATCGGTTGTGGGCCTCTAATTTATGCTAAGGAACTGATAACATGATCTTCCGTGTGACACCACATGTAACGCCCGCTTTTTTTTCTTTCCATAAAGCGGCGTTACGTTAACATGAGTAGGGCAGGTGGACATCATAATGCAGCGGAAAACTTTAAACTTACACCTACATGCACCTACTACCATTCCTAACATCATGACATGGGAACTTGGCATATTAACTTCATACTTAGCATCATATCATGTCATACTTAGCATCATGTCATACTAGCATCATGTCATAGAGTCACATAAGTCATCATTCAAATACATAAGTAGTAAAGGTAAAGTTCTAGCATAAGACGAGCAAACATCTTGTTTCTTGGCCAAGTCACTACCACACACATGCATTCTTGCCCTCCTACTGCTTCCTTACTGTCCCCTTGCGTGATCTGCGGTATAAGGAAATAAGACTATAAGCACACAGGCTTAGTAAGACTCTTTCCTACTCACTAAAATCCTTCATCACTTATTCATGAGCACAAGAAACATTAACATACTTAGTGCTTTACTTAGAACATAAGCCTTTATGATCACTTAGCATATATTTGACATGACATGAACATAAGCATAATAAACATTCTTAGCATGGCATGATACTTGGCATAAACATAAACATAATAAACATTCATAGCATGACATAATACTTGGCATAAACATAAACATAATAAACATTCATAGCATGGCATAATACTTGGCATAAACATAAACATAATAAACATTCTTAGCATGGCATGATACATGACATAAACATAAACATAAACATAAAACATTACTATCATGGCAGAATGCATAACCTGAATGAATGCATGAGTCTAATGTATATACATAAGGATTCATAACTTTTAAAATCATACTTTTAAATACTTAAACATAATCATAACATCATTGGGATCCCCGGCTTGTACCACATACATACATCATAAGCGTGCATCCCTAAATAAATACGAGGTAGCGAGCCCCGACCTACTAGGGTAAGGATAACATAGTCGGTAGTCCTAGAACCGGGGCGTTCTTAAGGTGCCCATCCCTGTTGCACAGCTTCGGTAATGCCAGAACCGTGGACAGCATAGTCGGTAGTCCAGAACCGGGGCGTTCTTAAGGTGCCCATCCCTTGGACCCATACTTCGGTCCGGTACAAGCTCATTCATAAAGTAAAATACTTCACATGCTTTATCATTCATATGACATTCATGGCATATTCAAATATAGCATAACCTTGTTACATGAAGCATGACTTAAAACATGATTGTCCTTTCATTTTTCATACTTAATGCATAGCATCATGATGCCTGGAAGGCATGAGCATTACTTTCATTCATAAACATGGCATGCATTTTCTTTCATAAAACATGGCATGCATCTTTCATTCATAAAACATGACATGCAGCATTATTCATAAAACATGGCATGCATCTTCATTCATAAAACATGGCATGCATCCTTATTCACAAAACATAGTATGCATCTTCATTCATAAAACATAGCATGCATCTTTATTCATAAGACATGACATGCATTTTCATTCATAAAACATGGCATGCATCTTTATTCATAAAACATGGCATGCATTTTCATTCATAAAACATGGCATGCATTGTCATTCATAAAGCATGGCATACATCTTTATTCATAAAACATGGCATGCATCATTATTCATAAAACATAGCATGCATCTTCATTCATAAAACATGGCATGCATCTTTATTCATAAGACATGACATGCATTTTCATTCATAAAACATGGCATGCATTGTCATTCATAAAGCATGGCATACATCTTTATTCATAAAACATGGCATGCATCATTATTCATAAAACATAGCATGCATCTTCATTCATAAAATATGGCATAGAACATAAGACATTCATGGATAACCCTATTAAGCATGGCACAAACATACACACATGGCACATGGTACTTAATGTTAGGGTTATTGGTAACATAATTTCTACCACATGCTTGACCCTATATACATATATATACTTCATGATAAGCTATAAACCATCATTCTTCAAACCCTAACTCCTCCCATACCCTATTTATCTTGCTTGGCCGAAACTTACAAGGGGGAGTTCCATTATTCAAATAACATGTAAGGTAGCATAAGGAAAAGTAACAACCATGCATTACCTATAGGGTCATAAGAAGCCATTTAGGCACATGGTTAGGGTTCACCCTAACTCCAAGCCCTATTTCCTAGGGTTGGCCGAAACATCTAAGGGACCATGGGTGCATGAATAAATTCATAGAATTTCCAATTAAACATCTAACACCTTCCATACTATACCCTAGGAGCCATTAGGACCCTTGCTTGAGGGAAGCCCTAACTCTTTGCCCTAGACCCCTACTTGGCCGAAAGTTATAGGGTCATAAAGCCTTGTGAAAATTCACATAAGTCACCCTCAATCTCCCTTATAGCATGATAATGCACAAAACACATACTTGAAGGTTTAGATCCAACCCTACCCATGGGTTCATGGTGTTGGCCGAAACCCTAGGAGATCCTAGGGTACCCCAAAATTTCTCCAAATCTCATTTTAACTTATATTCGTCATGGAAAAACATTAGAAAGCATGAGTAATATTTTTAACATCATTTTGGACCCAAAACCCCTAGTGGCCGAAAGTTATAGGGTCACAAATCATGGTTTCTTCAATATCAATCCCAAAACCAACTTTATATCCTGCTAAAAATCATAAAGGAACTATTATACCATAGGTGAGGGAGTCTTACATTGGTTGATCTTGATTATAGACCTTAGATTTGGAAGAAGGATGAAGATCTTGTTGCCTCTTGACCACCCCTAGCCCTTGTACCCTTGTAAAAACCTTGGATCTTGGAGATGGAGCCTTAGGTGAACTTTTTCCAAGGGAGAATCCTCTCTTGAGGTTTCGGCTAGGATGAAGAAGGAGGGAGGAAGAAAGGTGACTTGATGGAAGAAGAGAAGTAACCCCCCATGCCTCTCTTTATAACTCATCAAGGAGGGTAAGTGAAGAGTCATGGTGTCTCTTCATTTTCCCCTAAGCCTTAACCATAATCCACCTCATTTTCTCATAGCACTCACTTGCTAGGTGAATTGGTTAGAGCATGCATGGTTGTACAAGAGGTCCAAGGTTCAATCCTTGGTGCATGCACTAATTTTTTCATTTTATTTTTATTTTATTTTTCTATTATTTCGAAAATCCCTTAAAAAAATTCCCCCATAATTATGTTAATATTTCCCATTAAAATCCCTTTATATTTCTATAAATTTTTACCTAAAATTCGCCAATAATCATGGTACTAGAAAGCCCATCTAAGGCCCATTAGTGCCTATTTCCCCAATTTAAATGGAAAAAACATGGATTTCTAGGTTAAAATTCGTGTTAATGTTCCTAGGTCCCTCGGAAAATTATCTAGACATGTTCAATATTTTAAAGACATATTAAGAGAATTTTTCGGGTCGTTACACCACACACCATGTTATCTAAAATGCAAAGCAATTGGACTTCGTGTATGCACTATTATAAACAAACACCTAGTGTAGTCATGATTCTCTTTTCATAATAAAAACGTTCATATAATAAAAGTCATGTCATTCAATATACACATCTTACAATCTCCCACTTGTACTTAAAGACACTATTGTTCTCCCACTGTCATACATCTGACTCTCATATCCTCCACATGCCTGTCAAAAGCTCTAGATGGAAGAGCCTTAGTGAAAGGATCTGCCAGGTTGTCCTTTGATGCAATCTTGGCGACAGCTACTTCTCCTCGCTTTACGATTTCTCGTATCAGGTGGTACTTGCGCTCTATGTGTTTACTCGCCTTATGGGCTCGAGATTCCTTCGAGTTTGCAACTGCACCATTGTTATCACAAAAGATTGTGATAGATCTGGGCAAACCAGGAATCACATCCAAGTCCATGATGAAGTTTCTGAGCTATATAGCTTCCTTGGCCGCCTCCGAGGCTGCCACGTATTTAGCTTCCATGGTGGAGTCCACCACGCACTTCTGCTTGACACTCCTTCAGACAATGGCTCCACCTCCTAAAGTAAACGCAAACCCTGAGGTAGACTTACTCTTGTCCCTATCTGACTGGATATCTGAGTCCGTGTAACCCACAGGAACTAATTGGTCTACCCGGTAAACCAGCATATAATCCCTAGTCCGTCTCAGGTATTTCAATATATGCTTTACCGCAGTCCAATGTCACTGTCCATGGTTATTCTGGTATCTGCTAATCATGCCCACGATAAAATAGATATCGGGTCTTGTGCACAACATAGCATACATGAAACTTTCTACTGCCGAAGCATAAGGAACTGTCTTCATTTCCTCTATCTCCTTTGATATTTTCGGACACATCTCCTTGGATAGAGGAACTCCATCCATGCCTGAAGGGTAGGAAACCCTTGTTGGAGTTTTCCATGCTAAAACGAGACAAGACAGTGTCAACATATGAAGCTTGGGATAAGCACAACATCCTTTTCTGGCGATCCCTTATAACCTTGATCCCAAGGATGTGTCCTGCTTCTCCTAAGTCCTTCTTATCAAACTGCTTTGATAGCCAGACCCTTACGTCTAATAACACTTTGACATTGTTGCCAATTAACAAAAATGTCATCTACGTAAAGTACAAGAAACACCACTACATTTCCGTCACATCTTTTGTACACACACGACTCATCCGGGCTTTGAGTAAATCCATATGACTGGATTACTTCATCAAAACGGATGTTCCAAGACCTTGAAGCTTGCTTCAATCCATAGATGGATCGATTAAGCTTGCACACTAGATGCTCTTTGCCCTTTGCAATGAACCATTCTGGTTGTTGCATGCAGATGGTCTCCTCAAGACTTCCGTTAAGGAAGCCGTCTTGACATCCATCTTCCACACCTCATAGTCCATATCAGCTGCAATAGATAAGAGAATCCGGATCGACTTAAGCATGACTACCGGCGAAAAGGTCTCCTCATAATCGATACCCTCTTTCTGAGTGTACCCTTTTGCAACAAGCCTTGCTTTGAAGGTCTCAACCTTCTCGTCTGATCCTCTCTTTCTCTTGTAGATCCACTTGCATCCAATGGCTTTTACACCATTGGGTGGTTCTACTAGCTCCCAGACATGGTTAGAATCCATCGATTCTATCTCTGAGTTCATTGCCCTTTGCCAAGAATCTGCATCCTTGTCTTTGAGGGCCTCATCATAGGTCCAGGGATCTGGTTCATGTTTCCCCGAGACAAAGTCCGAAGACTCTCCCAAAAGCATGAACCTTTCAGGCTGTCTCACAACCCTCCCACTGCGACGAGGCGCTACCTGTGTACCCTCAGTGACACGCGGTGCAGTGACTTGTGGTGTGTCCTCTTGTACAATTGGTCCTAAGGTCGGAACCTCCCCTCTTAACTCTTTAAGCACTAGTCTACTCTTTGGCTTATGGTTCATCACATAGTCCTCTTCCAAGAATCTGGCATTTGTGCTGACAATTACCTTCTGATCCTTAGGACTATAGAACAGACCACCCTTAGTTCCTCTAGGATAGCCTACGAACAGACGTACCTCTGTACGAGATTCCAACTTATCAGTATCTTCCTTCAGCACTTGTGCTAGACTACCCCAAATCCGAACATGTCCTAGACTGGGCTTGCGCCCAGTCCACAGTTCTATGGGAGTATGAGGGACTAACTTAGATGGAACCAAGTTTAGTATGTACGCTACCGTTTCCAGAGCATATCCCCAGAATGAATCAGGTAAGTCTGAATAGCTCATCATTGACCTAACCATTCCCATAAGAGTCCTATTCCTTCTTTCTGCAACTCCGTTCTGTTGGGGTGTACCGGGTGCAGTTAGCTGGGACTGAATCCCAGCTTCTGATAAATAGGTCCTAAACTCTCCAAAGAGGTACTCGCCACCACGATCCGATCGTAGTGTCTTGATACTCTTACCTCGATGTTTCTCCACATCAGCCTTGAATTCTTTGAACTTATCTAAGCATTCAGACTTATGGCGCATCAGGTAACCTTCTGGCTATGCCATAATGATTTATTCGTCAAGATTACCATTAAAGAAAGTTGTCTTTACATTCATTTGATGTAATTCTAAGTTAAAATGTGCCCATTTGGGTATATCCTTTTGCAACCAAACGAGCTTTGTATCGATTAATCGACCAATCCGCTTTCCTCTTAATTTTGAGAATCCACTTATTCCCAATAGCCCTTCGGCCCGGAGGAAGATCGACTAAATCTCAAACTTGATTCTTTCTCATGGACTCCATTTCTTTATCCATTACAACTTTCTATTTCTCCTTAACTGAGCATTTCAATGCTTCCTCAACTGTTTGAGGTTCCTGATCGTCAATTAGGAGAATCATTAATGTCTCATTCTCAATGTTAAACCTTCTTCATGGAATAATGTGACGACTTCTTCGTAGGTTAGACTGTTGTGAAACTGACTCATTGATAGGCCCTTTACTCCCACTAGGTTGACCAGATTTAGGTATCCCCTATAATTCCTGATTCATTGATAAAGGAACAGTATCCTCCTCTTCTATTGCAAATAGAGGAATCGATTTATCAACTTCACCTCTTGTTGGGAACTTAGTTTCGAGAAAAGTAGCATCTCTTGACTCTATTTCAGATATGGTTCCATCTTGTTGCTCACCAATAAAAACATAACCCTTAGAGGTATCAAAATATCTTACAAAGATACACTTTCTACCCCTGGGTCCTAATTTTTTATATTTATGAGTTTTGTAATGAATATAAGCAGCTGACCCCAGGGTCTCACATTACTCAAATCAGATTTTCTGTCTGTCCAAAGTTCATATGGAGTAGATGGAACATATTTAGAAAGCACCCAGTTAAGTATGTAGGTTGCAACCAACAATGCATCTCTCCAATCGGAAATAGGCAAATTAGCATGAGACTGTTGGATCTAGGATGGCTAGAGAGGGGGGGAGTGTGAATAGCCACCCACTTAAAGATTGACTTCTTTTGATTCTTTCTGCACTTAGGTTAGCAGCGGAAGAAAAACAGAACAAAAAGAACACAAGCAGAAAACAAACCAGACGCTAACAGAAGGATTTACAAGGTTTGGGGATAACTTGCCCCTACTCCTTGGCGCGCCCGTGAGGTGGGAGATCCCTTGATCGTCGGCAGATCAAGCCCCGGAACTCTGGATAAGAAACTCTCCTTCTCGGTGGAGTAACCTCTCCACAGACAGTCTCAGAAATATATCAATAAGTACAGGAGACTCGAGAAGAAGCTTACTGAGCAGATGTAACCTTAAGCACACACACAGAAGGATCAACAATGAAGAAGAAATGCAGAGAACATAACTTAGCAGCAACCCTTTGCTCTATTCACAGTTCTCTCTTCTCTTCTCTACTTTGCCATCTTCTTCTTATGTCTTCCTTCTGCACGTCAACAGGCTTCGTCACCCACTGACCCACGACTTCGTCACCCATTGACCCACTGACCTCCTCTGAGCTCTCAGTTTACTGAAGACCTCTTTAGCTGGAGCCTCAGGTTAGTCGCCAGCCGCCAGAAGCCGTTGAAACCTGCAAACATATAACAAACAAACCTGCCGTAGCGAAAGTCACCATTGACCCTCCTTCTTAGTTTGTATCGTCTCTGTATCATTTGCACACTCAACAGACTGATTACCCAAGAAAATCAAAACATATCAGAAGAAATCAGAACGTAATCAAAAATCTGACACTAATTCAAATTAAAGTTCTGAGGCGCTGATCGGTCATCCTGACCGATCAAACACCATCCTGACCGATAAGACACCATTCTATCAATCAAGTGAAGTTCTGATTGGTCGCACTGACCGATCAGAGATCAGGGATCGGTCACCAAATTGATCCTCAAACCTTCTATGAATTCCAGATTTTAGTCAAGGCACTGATCGGTCAAAGTGACCAATCAGTGAAGGACCTGATCGATCAGGCTCCTACCTGATCGATCCAGTGAAACTCTGATCGTCTCACTGACCGATCAGAAACCAGTGATTGGTCACCAAACCTATCCCTCCTTGGATTTCAAGCCAAACTACCCTGATCGGTCACCAGACCGATCAGGGCACTGCTGATCGGTCAGCCTAACCGATCAGCAAGGTGGCTGATCGGTCAAGCTAACCGATCAGCAAGGGGCCTAACCGATCATGCCCTTGCCTGATCGGTCCAGGTCACCCTTGATCGCTCTGAATGGCCGATCAGGGTCTCGTGATCGATCCACTGATCGATCACCAACATTTCTGCGACCACACAACTTTCAGATTGTTTTTTGATTGGTCACCAGACCGATCAGACATCCTGGATCGGTCACCAGACCGATCTACTAACAAGAGAGATCGTGCCAACTCCCTGATCCGACTTCAGACCGATCCAGCTCTGATCAATTCAACCCTGAGTCCAGTGAACATGCTCTCTTGCCTTCTCTGACTCAGTCTGGTCTGGAGAACGAGCTACCGAGCCCTCTCCGACCTAACCCAGTCCATAGAACGAGCTCAGCCCCCCAGACCAAGACTTCATGCCCAGCTTCACTCACCGGGACTTAGTTTAACCTAGCTTCACTCACTAGGATTCACTTCACCTAGCTTCACTCACTAGGATTTCCTTCACCTAGCATTCCTTGCTAGGACCCGACTTTACTCATTAGGATTTTCTTCACCTAGCTTCCCCTGCTAAGACCCAGCTTTACTCACCAGGATTTCCTTCACCTATCTTCACTCACTAGGACTCGACTTCACTCACTAGGATTTTCTTCACCTAGCTTCACTTGCTAGGACCCGGCTTCACTCACCAGGATTTCCTTCACCTAGCTTCGCTCGCTAGGACCCGACTTCACTCACCAGGATTTTCTTCACCTAGCTTCACTCACTAGGACCCGGATTCACTCACCAAGATTTGCTTCACCTAGCTTCGCTCGCTAAGACCCGACTTCACTCACCAGGATTTTCTTCACCTAGCTTCACTCACTAGGACTCGGCTTCACTTACTAGGATTTTCGTGCCTAGTCCCCGACCAGGACTTCATCCAAACTTAACTTAATTCTCACTCAACTAAACTTAAATCGGTGTCAACACCAAAATAACAATCAGGTCAGACTGTTGGATCAAGAAAAACGATAGGGGGGGGGGTGAATATCGTTAAAATATTTTGGATTTAAAAGAGTAGATACGCAGCGGAAATAAATAAATCACACAGGAACATAAGCCAATTTTTACTTGGTTCGGAGTCGTGGTCGGCTCCTACTCCAAGGCCCACGGTCCTTGACCGTTTACTTTGGGCAATACTATAATCGCGCAAAAAGGATTTACAAGTTAAGTTCTACAGTATTTCAGGAAATTGAAATTTCTACACTTTTCGTTAATGACGCCCCAATGTGGATCGTATTTCGGTGCAGAGGGTCGTCGTCGGCACTGGATCTCGAAGTCGGAGTTTGCCGGGGCATAGCACTTGAACGAAAAGCTTTGGAGCGTTGAGAAAATGTGTTGTTGAAGCCTTGGGGTCGAGCCCCTTTTATAGTGCTCAAACGGGCGCCTGATCCGTTGGGGGCGCCTGACACGTGCCCTCCAATCCGCGAATCCTTATCCGCGAGTTCGGTCAGCGCTTATCCTCCCCCACTTGGGCGCCTGAGCTGATGGGGGCGCCCGTGACCTCACGGGCGCCTAATCCGTCTTAGTTCAGAGGCTTCGTAGCTATGTTTTGGGTTTTGCCTTCACTCTTGAGCGTCCGTATCCATACGGGCGCCTTTCTCCATTCGGGCGCTTAGGCCCAGTGAAGTACCTGACTTGCAGACGAATAGTCCTCGACCCTGCAACTTAGGTTAGTCCCAAAAAACATAACAAGTATTAATTACAGCCGTAGCTATCTTGGTTCTGACTTCGGGTCTCCCAAATGGAAGCCTAAGTCGAACCGACGCCTAATGTTCCCTCGATGGGGAACACGTCCTCACCTACTCCTCTCAGGAGAATTTACCTTTTTGCCAACCGGCTCCTCCGGTTGGACTTTTGCCCAGTTTTACTCACCAGGTCTTCGTGCCCAGTCCGTGACCAGGACTTAGTGCCCAATTCCTCGAACCAGGTCTTCGGTGCCCAACCCTCGGCTGGGTCTTAGTGCCCAATTCCTCGAACTAGGTCTTCGGTGCCCAACCCTCGGCCAGGACTTAGTGTCCAACCCTTGGTCAGGTCTTAGGTGCCCAGGCCTCGGCCAGGACTTCTTGACTAGATTAACTAGGGCTTTCCTGCACACTTGAGTAACTTTATTAGATCACAAATAATATTTAACTTTGAACCATTTGCCAATATCAAAACAAGGTTCGATATGGTACTTCCGGCTCCAACAATCTCCCCCTTTTTGATTTATGGCAACATAATTCAAAGGAAAGTAAAAACTTATAACGGTTAAGAAAAGAAGGTAAAAATCAATGAAGTATATCAGTTATGAAATGAAGAAATATAGATTTGAAAAAAAATCCTTTATTTCTCATTCTCCCCCTAAAACCCTGAATGCTTGTGTGGTAAAATATTTAACTTTGACCTTTCCTCCCCCTTTGACATATATCAAAAAAAAAATTCATGGGTGAACAAAATATCTAACAGGGATTTTTGAGTTTTACAGTGATATGTAATGTTTGTAAAACTTCTAAGTGCTTCATGATTTTGACAAAGTGTTTTTTCTTTCAAAAATAGGGTAAAAGCATTTGCACCAAAGAAAACTTTTTACACTTTGATAATTTTCCATTTTTGAAAAGTTTTACAGGCCTAAATTTTGTTAAAAGAACTTTTACTTACAAGGCTTTGTAAAAAAAATTTTACTTAGACAAAATTTTGAAGCCAAATTTCCCAAAAAAAAGTTCAACTTTGAGAATTGGGAAAAAAATTGTTTACCAAAAAAAATTTGTGCACACTTAGAAGAATTTGCTAGGAAACACTTTGTGCATTTTGAAAAATAAAATCTTTAAGAAATTTTTAGACAAGTTTTTCACCAAAAAATCATTACTTAGAAACATTTGCCAAAATTTTCAAAAAGTTTTTGCTCAGACAAATTTTGTTTACTAAGGAAAGTTTTACTTAAAATAAATATGCACTCAAAAAATAAAATTGAAACACTTAGAAATACTTTGAAATTTTTGAAGCACTAGAAATACTTGAAAGCCCTTAAAGTATTTTGACAGTACTTTGAAAAATTAACTTAGCACTTAAAAAGAAATTTGAAGTACTTAGAAATTTTTGTTTTACTTTTCGAAAAAGAGATAAAAAATTTAAATATTAAAAAAGTTTCTTCTCTCTCTCATTCTTTCTCTCCCCCTTAATGTGAAACTCTTCTCCTTATGTTTTAGACTATTTCCAATTGTAAAAACTGAAACATTGCACAAGGCTCCCTTATGATTTGAAATTTTCCCCTTGAAGCTTTTCGAAAGAATACTTGAAAAGAGTTCTAAGTATAAACATACTCATAAGTTCAGTTTGAAATGATATTTTGAAACAAAATTTTCTGGGTATCACAAAGGAGATTCTTAAGTTTAAAAAACCTTAGATTAAAGTGAAAATATTTTTGAGAGCTTCTAAGATAAACTTTCATTGAAAAGGAAAAAAAGTTTTGGGAAGAATTTAATTTTCACCTTTCCTACACTCCTCCTTGGCCATATACCAATAAAGAACTTTGGAAAAATATTTTTTGAAAGAACTTTAAAATTTGTGTATCAGAGCTTATGAGTCTTGAAAATATAATAATTTGAGCGAAAAAATAATGTCAAGAATTATGATAATTTCTAAGTAATAAAATTTTGAAAGAATGAAGAATTGATGCTATAAACCATAATTGGAGCCAAGTGTATATGATGAGCATCAAGAAATATTTAATTAATAAGTTTACCTTTGAATATTTTAAAAAATGAAAAAAAAAAAATGTAAGTACTTTTAAAAGATATTGAGCTTTTTGAAAAATATAAGGATTTTTTTGAAAAATATCATGAGTTTGAAAAAACATAAGTACTTTGAAAAATATTATGAATTTGAAAAACATAAGTACTTTTAAAATATTAAAGAAAATTACTTGACTTATCTTTTGAAAGTACTTACACATAATATTTTACTCGCATGGGTTTCTTTTCCAGTCTGACACAATCCTAGAAAATCTTGTTAACTACAAGGACATTTCCTAAGTGTCCTGAAAATTCTCCAAGCTCAAGAGAAATATTATTTCAAATTGATTCTTTTTAAAAAAACATTTTGAAAATAATAATATTAAAAAAATGATAATATTTGAAAGGAAATTATTTGTGTTTTTAGAAGGATTTGAAAATGCATGAAATCATATCGCCTTGAAATATTCAATAATTCTTTTAATTTGGCCTCCCCTAATCTTGACCCAGTCCTAGGAAGCTTGTTGACCACAAGTACTCTTCCTCTATGTCTTTAGGGTTCAGTTCAGATCAAAGGAATTATCTAATAATTTCAAAATAGATAATTACCAATAAAAACTTTTCAGAAGTTCTCCTTTTGATTCAGACTCCCCCTAAATTTGACACATCCTAGAAGTCCTAGTAGATTATAAAGTGGACCTTCCTCTGTGTCTTTAGGGTTTACCAAAATCAAATGAGACATAGACATAATTTTCGAATGTATTTTGAAATTTTGAAACATAGTTTGAAACGAAGGTAATTTGTCAGGCATAGTTTTCGAAAACCATAAGTAATAGTATTTAAAGCATAGTTTTCGCAAACCATTTTAAAAGACAGTGAGTTTTCAAGCACATTTTTGAAAGAAAATTAAAGGAGTAAACCACTCCCCCTGTACCGTTTGACTCAATCTAATGCCTTAGGGGACTTCAGTGTTATCCATGTTTGACTGATAAGTAATTAAGTTAATCAAGTCCTAGATCATAGTTTGATGAGTTCATTAAAGTGAATTTTGAAAGAAAATGTAAGATTTTAAACATTAATGAACTAATGACATGAAAAACATGTTAACCAGAAATCATATTATAGCAAAAAAATAGCAAGATTAACTTTGACAAAGGTATCTAAGATTTAGTTAAAATTTGTGTTAGATTCAAATCTGACAATAGTAAAGTGAATTTGATTTTCTATAATTGGCTTCCAGGTCTTGGCGAGGCACTAGGCCTTCTTTGGCCGTAGCCTTATTGGATCATCAACCATTTCCTTGACAAAGCCTTTTATAGAAAATTCATCTTCAAGTTACTTCTTGAAAGATTTTGGTCTAACTAGCTTGGGTCTTGGATCAGTAGCTTCGGCTAGTTCCACCAGACTAAACAGACCAAGTAGGACATACTTGACCTTATTAGAAGAGCTTCCCTAACGTACTATCATCTCACCTCCACCCAATACTATGTTATTCAAATTTTAATTAAACCATTTTTCCTTAAACTATCCAATTCTAAATCCAAAAAAAACTAAGTAAAATTACAATGTGGGGAAATTTCTGGATTTTCTAAGTTTGCAAGATTATTAATTAGTTTTTGTTGTATATCAATTTTAATTTTCAAAGTCTCATTTTCTTGTCTTAACATTTTGAATTTTGAATTTATTAATATACATGATTTCATTAAGTTACTTAGGCATGTGTCCATATCTAAATTTGACCAAGAGATATTAAGTAAACTATCAGCATTCATGGTAAAGAGGGGATTTTCATATAAATTAAAGTTACCCATCTTGGTAGGTTGTCCTGGATCTTTGGCTCTTCTATCTGTGCATTCATCCTTGTAATGCCCAAACTCCTGGAACATAAAGCATTGGATGCGAGTGCTTTTGGAACTAGTTCCTTTGTAGTGCCCTCTCTCCCTGCATGTATAACAAATTATTTGATTTTTAACATTTGAATTTACACTTTTACCTGGTTTGGATTCGAGTTCAGACTCTGACTCGGCTGTTTGTGCTTGGACCGAGAGTGCAAGATACCTTAGGTGATCTTCTTCTTCTTCATCTAATTCGTTCAATGATTCAACCATCACTCCTTCAGAGACATCAATATCGGAGCTCTCTTCATGTAAGTTGATCAACTTCTCCCACATCTCTTTAGCACATTCGAATGGTCCGATCTGCTTCAATTCTTCATTAGTTAGACTACATTGTATGATTGCAGTCGCTCTTGCATCGGTCTTGATTTGTTTGAGGGTTTGTTCATCCAGTTTGTCCCACTCGATTGATAACTCATCTTCTACGGGAAAAGAGAATCCTGTTTGGATGATCAACCATAAGTCCATGTGGGCCTTCAGAAGGGACTCCATTTGACTTCTCCAAGAATTGAAGTTCTCACCGGAGAATAGCGGTGGACGGGCACTGTTCCATTCTTGGTTGGTCATTTAGTTTAAACCTCGTACACAAAGGAAACACCAAAAATATACCAAGACTTGGTCTTGGATTAGTAGTGTGGGAGAAGGGAAAAAAATGACCCAACAAAAATATTACATGAATTTCGAGGCAGAATAATAAAAAGTTTATGACAAATTTTCAAAAAATGATCGTTTTATCAACTCTAATGAATGGTGAAAAGATGAAAACTCGATTATTTATTTGAAATAAAAAGCGATCGAGTGGTGTTGCACCAACCTCGATTATCGAGAAAGATTCGAAAAAAAAACTTAAATTAATTCCGTAAATCTGAAAAAAAAAACTCTCAAATTGGTGGTTGCACCAAATTTGAGCCACCCACTCTGATACCACTTGTTGGATCGAGAAAAATGATAGAGGGGGGGGGGGTGAATATCGTTAAAACTTTTCGGATTAAAAAGAGCAAATACGCAGCGAAAATAAATAAATCACACAGGAACACATGTCAATTTTTACTTGGTTCGGAGTCGCGGTTGGCTCCTACTCCAAGGCTCATGGTCCTTGACCGTTTACTTTGGGCAATACTATAATAGCGCAAAAAGGATTTACAAGTTAAGTTCTATAGTATTTCAGGAAATTGAAATTTCTACACTTTTTGTTACCGACGCCCGATGTGGATCGTATTTTGGTGCAGAGGGTCATCGTCGGCACTGGATCTCGAAGTCGGAGTTTGCCGGGGCATAACGCTTGAACAAAAAGCTTTGGAGCGTTGAGAAAATGTGTTGTTGAAGCCTTGGGGTCGAGCCTCTTTTATAGTGCTCAAACGGGCGCCTGATCCGTTGGGTGAGCCAAACACGTGCCCTTCAATCCGCGAATCCTTATTCGCGGGCTCGGTCAGTGCTTATCCTCCCCCACTTGGGCGCCTGAGCTGATGGGTGCGCCCGTGACCTCACGGGCGCCTGATCCGGCTTGGTCCAGAGGCTTCGTAGCTATGTTTTGGGTTTTGCCTTCACTCTTGGGCGCTCGTATCCATACGGGCGCCTGAGCCCATTCGGGTGCCTTTCTCCATTCGGGTGCCTAGGCCCAGTGAAGTACCTCACTTACAGACGACCAGTCCTTCGACCCTGCAACTTAGGTTAGTCCCAAAAAACATAACAAGTATTAATTACAGTCGTAGCTGTCTTGGTTCTGACTTCGGGTCTCCCAAATGGAGCCCTAGGTCGAACCAACACCTAATGTTCCCTCGATGGGGAACACGTCCTCACCTACTTCTCTCAGGAGAATTTACCTTTTTGCCAACCGGCTCCTCCGGTTAGACTTTTGCCCAGCTTTACTCACCAGGCCTTCGTGCCCAGTCCGTGACCAGGAGTTAGTGCCCAATTCCTCGAACCAGGTCTTCGGTGCTCAACCCTCGGCCATGTTATAGTGTCCAATTCCTCGAACCAGGTCTTCGGTGCCCAGCCCTCGGCCAGGACATAGTGCCCAACCCTTGGTCAGGTCTTAGGTGTCCAGCCCTCGGTCAGGACTTAGTGCCCAACCCTTTGTCAGGTCTTAGGTGCCCAGCCCTCGGCTAGGACTTCTTTCCTAGATTAACTAGGACTTTCCTGCACTCTTGAGTAACTTTATTAGATCACAAATAATACTTAACTTTGAACCCTTTGCCAATATCAAAACAAGGTTCGATATGGTGCTTCCGGCACCAACACAGACTGCATCAACAGAGACATCATCGATATAACCATTTTGAGAAGAGTTCGATTTCTTCTTTCAGCAACTCCATTTTGCTGTGGAGTCCTAGGGATAATTAGTTGTCTAATAATCCCTTTCTTATTACATATTATCATGAACTGATTAGACAAATATTCACCTACACGGTTAGTGCGAATGTTTTCAACCTTATGTTCCAATTGATTCTCAACTTCATTCAAATAATGATTAAAGCAATTTAATCCTTTAGATTTATGAGAAATCAAATATACATGGTCAAAACGCTTGAAGTCATAATAAATCTATTGAAATAAGAGCATCCATGTCTAGCATTCACGTTCATTGGACTACAAATATCTGAATGAATCAATTGTAATGATGATTCTACCCTAATAGCCTTACTAAATGATTTCCTAGTTGCTTTTCCAACAAGACAATGCTCACATATGGATAAGTCAACTTTAGCATGAGTGCCGAGCAGATCCTCTCTAACTAATCTATTCATTCTTTCTTATCCTATATGTCCCAATCTAGCATGTCATGTTAGGGAAATTGACCCAAGGATGATCGGGAAGATCATGGTTTTGATGTGTGTGTCAACATGGTTAAGGTTAGGGTGTTATCTTGTTATTTGATATGTGTGATTGAGTTTGCAGGACTTGGAGAATCACATATGGAGGACTTATCCGAGGGGCGAGAGTCGAGGAAAGAGGACTCCAAGGGCAAGCCGGGAAGTGGACTTCAAAGGGCACACGTGAAGGGTGGCATGGAGGCAAGCCAAGGGAAGGCTTGTTTGCACATCCGAGGGACGATAGACGGTGGAAGAAGATTTCAAAGGGCAAGCCAAGGGAGTGTACTTGAAGGTATATGTGAAGGAGGGTCTTCGGAGTGAGGATGAGTGTTTGTATAAGCTGGGCAGTCGATTGGGAGAAAGGCAGTCGACTGCCAGCAACATCTCAAACTCACAGAATGTTTTCGACCCTGGACCAGTCATTGGCTAACAATTAAGGCTAGCCGTTGGGTTAGTCGTTGGCTAGCAATTAAGGCTAGACCAGTCGACTACCCCAGGGGCAGTCGACTGGTGTCGGGCTAGATGACTCTAGGAGTTGTCCTTTACTCTTATTTAAAGGGTGAGTTTTGGCACGAAAATGGTACGGTTCTTAAGTGTACCAAAGTGTTGTTCGTGCAAAAAGTCATCAGTTCTTCCTCTCACTTTCAATTTCATCTTGTAAAGACGAAGAAGACAACCTTGTAAAGGTTTTCTCCACCTTGAAGGAGACTTTTCATTGTGGAGAGTGTGCTTGTGTGTGGATCCTTGGATTAGTCACCTCTCGGGGTGGATACCAAAAAAAGTTCAAGAAAAGTGTTATTCACCCCCTCTAGCAAGCGCCATGATCTAACAAGTGGTATCAGAGCCGGTTCACTTCGAGAGAACTCACCGTCAATCGGAGTATCAAAAAATGGCGTTTCAAGAGGGCTATAGCACCGCAAGGCCACCGTTCTTCGACGGAAACGACTTCGCCTATTGGAAAGGTAGGATGGAGTACTACTTAATGAACGATATTGAAAATTGGATGAGTGTTGCATATGGCTTCGATGCGCCCGTCAATGAACAAGGAGAGCCACTATCGATGAGGAATTGGACCAAGAAGGTAATGAGGAAAGCGTAAGCCAATGCGAAGGCCACCACAACGCTTCAATGCAGATTATCAAAGGAACAACTAAACAAGGTGGGGCCTTTCAAGAGCGCCAAGGAACTTTGGGACAAGCTCGTCGAACTCAACGAAGGGTCCAATGAGTCAAGAAGGGCAAAGAAGAACCTCTTGGTTGCCCAACTACAATCGCTCACAATAAAGGCTAACGAGACGATAAGCCAACTACATGGAAGGGTCAAAGAAATAATCATTCCCTAGGACTACATTGTGGGCATCAATGGTTGATGCCTATAAAATATCAAGAGATCTCTCTACGGTAAAGTTAGACGATTTATTTTGTGAATTTGAGTTACATAAGCAAGCTAACATTTCTTCTAAAGAAAAAGGTGTAGCGTTTATTCTAGAAAAGGAAATGAAAAAGAAGAAGGAGAAGAAGAAGATCATCTACTCCTCATCATCCAAGTCGGAGGAGTCTAGTGCTTCCATGGATAGTGACCAAGAAGCCTACATGGTAAGGAAAATGAGAAGAGCTTTTAAAAGTTTTTCTAACAAGTCTTATGGTAGGAAAGGGTCAAGAAGTAAGAGCAAAGGGAAGGACATCATTTGCTATAATTGCCATCAAGAGGGCCACATGAAGAATGAGTGCCCGCAATTAAAGAAAAGGAAATAAAAGAAGGAGCAGAAGAAGAAAGGTGACAAGAGGAAGTCAAAAGAAAAAGGAAAGAGTGCCACAAACCTAAAAGCTACTTGGGATGATCCATCATCTTCGGAGGAAGAAGAAGATCGCGTGTCACACTTCACACTAATGGGAGTGGACAACTTGGAGACATCCGAATATGAGAGGAGTTCAAATAGTGAAGATGAAAGTGAAGGCTCATCATCCGAATCCGATGTATCGGTAAGTGAGGTATATAGCTTACCCTCCTCTACTCTTGTCAAAATTCTTGCTAGTACAAATCATGATTTGGCTAAGGCTAGGAGAAAGGTTAAAGAATTAAAGAATGAAGTTTGCATGCTTAAATTAGAATCCATGAAACCTAAGGACAATTTGCATGTTCCCTCTACCATGTCAAATGATTCATGTTTGGAAAAAGAAAATAGGAAACTAAGGGAAAAGGTAGAAGACCTAACCAAGGCACTTAGGAAATTTCAAGTTGGCTCTAGCAACCTTGATATGATCATAAATAGCCAAAGAGCCGTATACAACAAAGCCGAGATAGGTTATAGGCCAAAAACCAAGGAGATAACTTTTGTTTCACTTATGGGTAGAAAGGGTGCCTCTAGGAGACAAGGTGTTAAGGGAAATGCAAAAAAGGCTTGGGTACCAAAGAAGTATTTAAATGATTCTTGTGGAACTAGCATTTGAGTACCAAAAGCTTGTGTTTTCCGTGTTATATAGGTGAAGGTGAAGGAAACCTCAAATATGAGGATAGTAGATAGCGGGTGTCCAAGACATATGACCGGAGATGTGAACAAATTCACCACCCTTAGCTATCTAAGAGAAAGAACCGTATCTTTTGGAAATAGTCGAAAACTCAAAATAATTGGTAGGGGCAACATTGAGGTATCTCCTACAATCACTATCCATCAAGTTCTTTTAATCAAAGATATGGAGTTTAATTTACTTAGTGTGAGTCAACTTTGTGATGCGGGATATAGGGTTGAGTTTCATTCTAGAAAGTGTCTAATTAAACAAAACGGTTCCGAAAATGTTATACTAGAAGAATGTAGAGAGGCTAATCTTTATTATCTTAATCTTGCTTATGCTTCTAAAAATTTTCCTAAGTGTCTCATATCTAAAGAAGAAGAAGGATGGTTGTGGCACCGGCGACTTGGGCACATCAACATGAAGAATATTGCAAGAGTGGCAAAGGAGGAGTTGGTGAAGGGGCTTCCCATGTTCAAGTATGAAAAGACTAAGATGTGTGATGCATGTCAAGAGGGTAATAAATCAAAATCATCACACAAAGGTAAAACCTTAACTAGCACTACTTTATCTTTAGAATTATTGCATATGGGCCTATTTGATTGTCATAGCACTGCCTCACTAGTAGAGAGTAAATATTGTTTGGTAATTGTAGATGATTTTTCTAGATTTACTTGGGTATTTTTTATGAAACATAAGGATGATATCTTAGAAATTTTCATAGGTTTCAGTAAGAGGGTTGAAAATGAAAAACACCTCAAGATTAACCAAATTAGGAGTGACCATGGTGGGGAGTTTGAAAATTCAAACTTCTCATAATTTTGTTTAGAAAATGAGTACAAGCATGAATTTTCATGCCCACGAACCCCTCAACAAAATGGTGTGGTAGAAAAAAGAAATAGAGCCCTACAAGAGGCCGCTAGGACAATGATTAATGCATATTCTCTTCCTAGCTACTTTTGAGCCGAAGTGGTAAATACCGCTTGTTACATCCAAAATCGGGTCATAATTCATAGGTTTTTAGGGAAAACCCCATTTGAATTGTGGAATGGAAGAACTCCACAAGTTCACTATTTTAGAATTTTTGGATGTAAGGTCTACATTTTAAACACCAAGGATGATTTGAGGAAGTTTGAATCTAAGGCGGATGAGGGGATTTTGGTTGGGTATTCATCCACTAGTAGGGGATATAGTGTATATAACAAAAGGACTAAGGTAATTGAGG
Source organism: Boesenbergia rotunda (assembly GCA_024364735.1). Taxonomy (NCBI): domain Eukaryota; kingdom Viridiplantae; phylum Streptophyta; class Magnoliopsida; order Zingiberales; family Zingiberaceae; genus Boesenbergia; species Boesenbergia rotunda. The sequence continues at coordinate 133,118 of JAGFNQ010001724.1, forward strand.
AGTCAGCCAATGTGGAGTTCGATGAGTCTACCAACACCTACCCTAGGAAATCTTCTAATGATAAGGACATAGATGAAAGTCAACCCCATGCCCAAGAAATTCAAAACCTACATCTGGGGGGGGGCAATGATCAAGGGGAGGAGAGAAGTGCACTAGAGGATGAGCATCATGTAGCCAATGAACCCATAATCTCTAGGCCCTTACGGCATCACCAAGATCACCCCATTGACCAAATAGTGGGTGATGTCACTCAAGGGGTGAAGATCAGGTCTTACTTTAGGGAACAAAGTAGTCAAATTACCTTGATATCTCAATTAGAACCGAAATCTATTGATGAGGCATTAGGTGATGTGGATTGGGTCCTAGCTATGCAAGAGGAGTTGAATCAATTTGAAAGAAGTGAAGTATGGGAGTTAGTTCCTAGGCCCAATGATTGTACCATTATCACCACTAGATGGGTCTTTAAGAATAAGCTAGATGATCAAGGAAAGATAACTAGAAACAAAGCTAGGTTGGTAGCTAGAGGGTTTAATCAAGTAGAGGGCCTTGACTATGATGAGACATATGCCCCCGTAGCTAGATTAGCATCTATTAGGATTTTATTAGCATATGTCGCTCACATGGGTTTCACATTTCACCAAATAGATGTGAAGTCGACATTCCTTAATGGGGTCATTAAGGAAGAGGTATATGTAGAGCAACCACCCAGGTTTGAAAATCCAAATTACCCTAGGCATGTCTATAAACTAAGAAAAACCTTGTATGGATTGAAACAAGCTCCCCGGGCTTGGTATGAAAGGCTTTCATCATTCTTA
>JAGFNQ010001724.1:137373-182432 GCA_024364735.1 Boesenbergia rotunda
TTTAATTAAGTATGAAATTGGAATTAGGAAATCCGGTTCCTAATTCAATAATGAGACTTGATAACTTAAGTCACATACATACTTAATTAAGGAAATCGTTAGTCATGACATAATTATATGTCATGAATGTGCTTAGAAAAGAAAGGATGAGACCCAAAACCCCTTACAAAATATTAAGGCCAACACCTTCCATTAATATGGTTAGAATCGGAGTTTTGTTTCTCGTTTGGGTTGATGGACACATCCATGCCCGACTTGAACCTCAACATGTTCAAACCATGGAATTAGTTTATGAATAATATAGTTGGAGTCAGAGGTCAATCATTAGTTTTGGTTGTTGGCCACATCCAAGCCTGACTAAGCGGTTGAATGAGCTCCAACCATATTAAAACTATTTCTTGATTAATGGGTCAGCCTTAAGCTTGGAGCATCGATTTGTTGTGCCACAGCCAAGGTCGATGCAAAGAGAGGTGCAGTTGGGTGCTATGTATAAAGTTGCATACTTGTTAATGAGTTAACAACCCAATGATTTATGCAAACATTCAATTAGTTGATAGCATAAAGTGATAGTTACATATATGTGATGCGTAATCGGTATAATTACCTACCTTCATAGCTAAGAATAACTTGATGGCCACAGTCATGGTTGTTCTTATCTATGGTTGGATATCAACCTATTTGGAGATGTTCCTACGATCTCCCGAATTGATAAAAAGGGTTATTCAATTTGAAAAATAAATAGGATTTCAATTTATGTATATTGATACATTCTTTAATCATTCTTCTCACATAAGCTCAATTTGTATTTCTAGGATAATCACTCGATCATGTCTTCTCTGAATTTGCGTTCCATTTTGGACACCAATAAACTGACTGGGCCAAACATCATGGACTGGCTTCGAAACCTGAGTATAGTCCTCAAGGCAGAGAAGCTTGCTTATGTCCTTGAAGATCAACTTCCCAACCGTCCTCCTGAAAATGCAACTCCAGACCAGTTTCCTGAGTTGCTCAACCTGCTGATGACTGTAGAGCCTTCTATGAAGCAGGATCAAAAGACGGTACTGTTAGTTGGTTCCTCGAAGAAAAGTTCTAAGAGGAAGGCCAAAGAACAGAATAAGGGAAAGAAGAAAAAGGCCAAAAAGACTGAAAATACCCTAAAAGGCACTTGCCATCACTGTGGCAAGGAGGGTCACTGGCGAAGAAACTGCAAGATTTATCTTGAGTCCATGAAGAATAAGGCATCCGATGCCCCATCCTCTTCAGGTATCTTCGTTATTGAATGTCACTCTATATCCTCAAACACATGGGTACTTGATACTGGGTGTAGCTCACATATATGTAATGACATACAAGGGCTAAGGAATAGAAGAAGACTCGTCAAGGGAGAAGCGAATTTGCGAGTTGGAAACGGAGCAAAGATTGCTGCTGTTGCCATCGGAACATATTTGCTAAAGCTCCCTACAGGACGTGTCTTAGAATTGGATAATTGTTATTTTGTTCCTTCGTTAATAAAGAACATTGTATCTATTTCATGTTTGAATGAAAAGGGTTATCATTTAACTTTTAGTAACAATTGTTGTTACATAACTTTAAATGACGTTCTTTATGGCAATGGAACTTTGTGCAATGGTATCTACACGTTAGATTTATCCAGTGACGTTTTCAATATCGAAGTTAGCAACAAACGTGCTCGAATAGATAATCGAATAGACTCCTACACTTGCATTGCCGTCTTGGCCATGTAAGTAAGAAACGCATGACCGAATTACACCGATGTGGAATTCTGGAATCATTTGAACCCGGTTCATTTGATACATGCGAATCATGCTTAAAAGGCAAGATGACCAAATTACCCTTTTCCGGAAAAGGTAATCCAGTGGGAGAATTGCTTGGTCTAATACATACTGATGTATGTGGACCAATGTCAACTCTTGCACAAGGAGGCTATAGCTACTTCATTACCTTTATCGATGATCACTCATGATTCGGGTACGTGTTCTTGATGAAACACAAATCTGAAGCCTTTGAGAAATTCAAAGAGTTTAGAAATGAAGTAGAGAAATAGCTTGGCAAAAGTATTAAAATACTTCGATCCGATCGGGGTGGTGAATACTTAAGTCAAGAGTTTCAAGATTATCTTAGGGACAATGGGATATTGTCCCAATGGACTCCACCGTATACACCACAGCATAATGGTGTATCTGAGAGGCGCAACCCAACCTTGATGGACATGGTTAGGTCAATGATGAATCATGCAACTCTTCCAAAATCCTTTTGGGGCTATGCACTTAAGACAGCTGTTTACTTGCTAAACAGAGTCCCGACCATGGTTGTCTCTACTACTCCATATAAGACATGTAATAGTAAGAAACCCCACTTAACTCACCTTAAGATATGGGGTTGTCCTGCTTATGTGAAGCGGATTGTATCAGACAAATTGGATGCTAAGTCTGATAAATGTCTATTTATTGGATACCCTAAGGAAACGAAGGGTTACCAATTCTATCATCCCTTGGAACAAAAGGTGTTTGTTTCAAGGCATGCTGTATTTCTGGAAAAAGAATTTCTTTTACAAGAAAACAGTGGGAGTGGGATTGAACTTGATGAAGTTCAAGAAACTCCAATAGACATTACAGAGACACCTAGTCTAGACCCACAACCAATACCTCATAATGATGAGCTATCAGTTGAACCTAAAACTACACCACCTCTTCGTAGATCTGATAGGACACGCAATATTCCAGAGAGATACGGATTTCTCGTAAGTGAATCGAACGACGTGTTACTCATAAGTGATGACGAACCTATCAGTTATGAAGATGTTCTGAAAAGTTCAGAAAGGGACAAATGGCTTGAGGCCATGAAGTCGGAAATGGATTCCATGTACGAAAACCAAGTATGGGACTTGGTTAACCCACCTGAAGGGATTAAGTCCATAGGGTGCAAGTGGGTTTTCAAGAAGAAAACCGACATGGAAGGTAATGTTGTTACCTTTAAGGCTAGATTAGTGGCAAAAGGATATCGTCAGAAGCAAGGAATTGATTATGACGAAATCTATTAGCCAGTAGCTATGCTTGAATCCATTCGGATGCTCCTAGCCATAGCAGCTCATTATGATTATGAGATATGGCAAATGGATGTGAAAACAACTTTCCTTAACGGAAACCTGCTTGAGGATGTATACATGATTTAACCTGAAGGTTTCACATCGGTTGATAAAACCAAAGTATGCAAGCTTCGACGATCCATATATGGACTGAAGCAAGCATCTAGGAGCTGGAACATCCGTTTTGATGAGACAATCAAAGAGTTTGATTTCTCACAAAATCCTGACGAACCTTGTGTGTACAAGAAGGTTAGTGGGAGTGCAGTCGTATTCCTAGTATTATATGTCGATGACATCTTACTTATAGGAAACGATATATCAGTCTTACAGACAGTTAAAATTTGGTTGTCCAAAACTTTCTCCATGAAAGACCTGGGAGAAACAACCTATATCCTTGGGATTAGAATCTGTAGAGATAGATCAAAACGGTTGCTTGGTCTTTCGCAGTCTACATATATAGACCGAGTGCTAAAAAGGGTTAGCATGTCGGAATCAACCTTCCCATCAGGCATGGGATCAACCTTTCAAAGTCTATGTGTCCGCGCACAGAAGACGAGAGGATTTGCATGAATAAGTTTCCTTATGCATCCGCGATAGGATCTATCATGTATGCTATGTTATGTACAAGGCCCGATGTATCGTATGCTTTGAGCGTCACAAGCAGATACCAGTCGGATCCAGGAATGGATCATTGGGCGGCTGTTAAGACAATCCTTAAGTACTTAAGAAGAACTAAGGATGTGTTCCTAATATATGGAGAAGGAGATATGGTAATACGTGGGTATACAGATGCTAGTTTCCAGACAGATAAGGATGACTCCAAATCTCAGTCTGGATACGTATTTACTTTGAATGGATGCGTAGTAAGTTGGAAAAATTCCAAACAAGACACCGTAGCGGATTCCACCACGGAAGCGGAATATATCGCAGCTTCGGAAGCAGCAAAGGAAGCAGTCTGGATCATGAAGTTCATCTCCGAACTTGGCGTGGTTCCAAACATTGATGATGCAGTGCCGGTTTACTGCGACAACAATGGAGCTATTGAACAAGCAAAGGAACCAAGGTCTCATCAGCGATCCAAACACGTGCTTCGCCGCTATCATCTGATCAGAGAGATTATAAGTAGGAATGATATACAAATTGAGAAAATTCCCACTGAAAGGAATTTAGCGGATCCTTTAACAAAGGCCTTGCCTCAGAGCAAGTTTGAGGGTCATGTTAGAGATTGTGGTATTGGATACCGTAGCGATTGGCATTAGGCCAAGTGGGAGTTTGTTAGTGATATGAGAGAAGTGTCCTAAGGCAATCGCCTTATGATTGTAAACATTTATTTTAATAAATGATAATTCACTATTTGAGTATACATGTTTGTATTTGATTGGGATCTTAAACTCATCTACTGAATGTCCGCAATACAACTCACAGCATAAGAGAATTTGTGATGGGATCACAACTAGTGATTATCTCTAAATGTGCAAATGTGAAGTATTGAAAATATCCCTAGTCGATGAATTGATAAATACGGACACTATCAATTCTGTTGAGACTAGCATGGGTTATTCTCTAATCAGTGATTCTCACTGGCTGGTGACATTGGGATGCCGGAGATAAACATGGATGCTAGTTAAGGGAACTAGTTCATTGGAGTGACTAGCTGTAAGACTTCATATGGTTATCTATATAGATATGTCAATGAAGTTCTTACTGCGGCTTAAGTGCGATGTTCCTTTGACTTGCGGTGTTCAAGTCATCTTGGTCATGGAGACTTATACTTTAACATCTTAAGCAAGCATCTCCAAGGAGGTGTGGACCCAGGATGATTGGGTATAAGCCGAAGTGCCCGAAGATGTTTGAACAACCTACAAAGGATTCACCACTCCTTGCGAGGAGATGTATACCCAGGCCTATCGTCGGATTGTTACTCAAAACCTCTGGCCAGAGTATATCATGTTTGGAGTGCGAGTCTCTAAAATACATGAGAGTAATTAGAAATCCAAAGGACGAGAAAGACATTACTTGGGCTAGGTGTGACGTAGTCAGCCTAGTGGGGACTGACACAAATAGACCGTGTCCTGAACCAAGTGGGAATAAGATGGTGAAGGGAATGGGGCACGATTCATTAGAGCTGCTGAAGGGTTTCAGAATAATTTCTTCTGAGGTCAAACCGTTGATCTTTCGATTAATTGGGGATCATGATGTACTACTAGGTGTCACTCATGATCGTTCTATAATTGGTTGATTATAGACGGCCAACATAAATCGAAAGCCTATTTAGTCACACGCACTACGAGTAATCCGAGGGATTTAAAACGAGTTGAAAATTAGATTTTCCGATCAAGAGAAATAAGTCGAATCTGAATTTATCAGAGGCGCAATGGAAGCTAAAATGGCTAAGTCTTTTGAAGGCTTATTGGGCGAATTAAATGAGTTTAATTCGCGATCGGTTCGGGTTGGTTTGGCCGGCCAAAGAGGGTGCCAAACCTCTTTGTTGTGGCCGGCCACATTAAAGGGAAGAAACCAATTTAATTGGTTCAATTAATAAAATAAATCTAGTGCGATTTATTTTATAAATTATGGATAAATAAATTTGTGTAAAGAAATTTATATAAATAAATTTATAGAAATTTATTCTTTTTTATGGAAATTAAAATGATCCATGGAATGGTTTATTTTAATAAAATCAATTATAAATTGATTTATCCATAATAAGAAAGTTTATAAATTTCTTATAAAATTTATTCCATAATAAAAGGAGAGATTAATTAGTTTTATTATAAAGTTAGTTATAATAAAATTCATAAGAGAATTTATAGGATAAATTTCTTATGATAACTAATTAGTTTTATTATAAAGATGGTTATAATAAATCTTGGTTTAAACGGAATAATTCATAAGAGAATTTATAGGATAAATTTCTTATGATAACCAATTAGTTTTATTATAAAGTTAGTTATAATAAAACTAGGCATAACGGAATAAGTCATAAGAAATTTTATGAGATAAAATTCTTATAACTAATTCCATTAATTCCGTTAAGAGGAGACTTGGCAAGGGAGAAGCAACTATATAAGGAACCAATGGGAAGCCTTTATTCCTAATCAATAATCGAAATAGCGATCAAGAGATTAACTCTCTCCCTCTCTCTCTCTTATTCTCTTCTCCCTCTCTTCCCCTTAGGGTCGGCGCCCTCCTTGAAGATTAGGGTCGGCTCCCCTTGTCCAAGTTAGGGCCGGCGCACCCTCATCCCTCCAAGTGGTTGGCGTGAGCTAGGATCACCAAGGAGAAGCCAAACAAGAAGAAGAAGAAGCAGATCACATCTCCCTCCTTCTCGGAATTTTGATTCCGTTAACTTGGTGGTTAGTTTCCTATCTTTTCTCTTGTCTTCTAGTTGTGCCTTCGGAGGATCTAGTAGTTCTCGTTGGCACAAAACTCTTGACTTTGCGAAGTCATCCCGAAGAGAACTCGGCATGGACGCGAATAGAGGCGGAGCTTCCAAGGGACGCTACGGTTGGATCTCGTCTCTTTCTTCGAGTTACGAAAGGTATAAAGTAAATTAGTTTACTTTTCCGCAAAGTTTTATTTTATGATTATGTCAACACACCATAAGGTTGCATGCTAGATACGAAGTTAAAATAATTTAGGAAATTATTTTATGCAAATTCTTCCGCTGCACGTAAAAATTTAAAATTTTACGAACTCGTATCCTTGTCGACATGCACCCGGTCCCAACACAAGTGTATGTGGATGATATTATTTTTGGGTCCACTAATAGTGAATTTCTCCATGAGTTTATTAAATGTATGGAAAATGAATTTGAGATGAGTCTTGTGGGAGAGTTGATATTCTTTTTAGGCCTACAAGTTAAACAAACAAATGAAGGGACTCATGTATATCAAACTAAATATGCTAGGAAAATCATTAAGAAATTTGGACTAGAAAATGCTAAGGTAGCATCTACCCCTATAGGAACAAATGTCAAAATGGATAATGATCTTGAAAGTAAAATGGTAGACTCAAAACAATATAGGAGCATGATTGGTAGTTTATTGTACCTAACCGCTAGTAGACCCAATATATTGTTTGCGGTAGGTATGTGTGCAAGGTACCAATCATGTGCCAAAAGTCTCATCTAGTGGTAGTCAAGAGAATTTTAAGGTATATTAAAGGTACTCTCAATGTCGGGCTTTGGTATCCTAGAACTCCAAATGTTGAACTTTTTGGATATACTGATTCGGATTATGCGGGTTGTAAATTAGATCGGAAGAGTACTAGTAGAGGATGTCAATTTATTGGGTCATCTTTAGTTAGTTGGAGTAGTAGGAAACAACCATGTGTTGCCCTATCAACAACGGAAGCCGAATATGTGGTAATGGGTGGTTGTGTGTCTCAACTACTTTGGATCATGCATACTTTAGAGGATTATGAGTTACATAACTCCAAGGTTAAGGTTTTGTGTGATAATGTAAGTACAATTAACTTGACTAAAAATCCGGTTCACCATTCTAGAACAAAACACATTGAAGTGAAGCATCACTTCATTAGGGATCATGTGGCAAGGGGTGACATAGATTTGTACTATGTTGAGTCAAAGTCAAACCTTGCCGATATATTTACCAAGCATCTTCCCGATGCGGAGTTCACATCCTTAAGAAGGGGCCTTAGTATGTGTTTTGTAAAAGTATATGATGGACCTTGGGGAAATACAATAGAAAGGTGGTGCTTGATCCATTAGGATGATACAAATGATTCACATGTGCTTATGACATAGTGTTGGGTCATGAAATGTATCAAATTATGAAAAATAGACCAACCATGGGGAAAGCAAATGTTTAATTAATGGACATCTTGGCCAAAGATCATGGTTGGACATTTTAAACATTTGAAAACTATTCTGTGTTTTATATGTTTTGTCATAAGCTTGGAGCATGTATGATTGCAAAACTAGGTTGAAACTTTGATACAAAATTAGAGTTTTTCAAGAAATTCGAACTTTAGTAAAAAAGTCAAGCATGTTTGAATTTTTTTATGAACTGATATTTTTCCCTGTTAAAGTATCTCATATGAAACATGCTTGTAAATTTTCACAAATTTTGAAATTTTCTGAAATTTTTGGGGAGTTTCTGAAATTCAGCTCCGAATCCTGTAATTTAGACTGACAGAGTATTAGTCGACTGCCCCTTGGGGCAGTCGACTGGCACGACTAAATTCAGAATACTGAGAAATTTTCAGAAATAAGAAATTCTCTCATTTGATACCATGGGTGAGTATTACTTAGGGCAATCGTTTTGATGGTGTCAAAGGGGAAGAATGGGTGGTTGAAGTTAGGTTTGTAACTTAAACTTTTGGTTTAAACTTGGTTTATGATAAGAATTGAAAATGGGAGAAGACATAGGTTAAGGGGGAGTTTATCTCTTGGTTTTACTATGTCTTGCTTTTCAATTATTGTTATTTGCTGTTGGTTTATCCCTAACTTAAACATATTGTCACACATCAAAAGAGGGAGATTGTCGGGGCAATTGACCTAAGGATGATCGGGAAGATCATGGTTTTGATGTGTGTGTCAACATGGTTAAGGTTAGGGTGTTATCTTGTTATTTGATATGTGTGATTGAGTTTGCAGGACTTGGAGAATCACACATGGAGGACTTATCTGAGGAACGAGAGTTGAGGGAAGAGGACTCCAAGGGCAAGCCGGGAAGTGGACTTCAAAGGGCACACGTGAAGGGTGGCATGGAGGCAAGCCAAGGGAACGCTTGTGTGCGCATCCGATGGACGATAGCCGGTGGAAGAAGACTTCAAGGGGAAAGCTAAGGGAATGTATTTGAAGGCACACGTGAATGAGGGTCTTCGGAGTGAGGATGAGTGTTTGTATAAGCTGGGCAGTTGACTGGGAGAAAGGCAGTCGACTACCAGCAACATCTCAAACTTACAAAATGTTTTCAACCCTGGACCAGTCGACTGCCCTAGGGGCAGTCGACTGGTAACCCCGAAAACTACCATTGGGTTAGCCGTTGGCTAGCAATTAAGGCTAGACCAGTCGACTGCCCCAGGGGCAGTCGACTGGTGTCGGGTTGGATGACTCTAGGAGTTGTCCTTTACTCTTTTAAAGGGTGAGTTTTTGGCACGAAAAAGGTATGGTTCTTATGTGTACGAAAGTGTTGTTTGTGTAAAAAGTCATCAGTTCTTACTCTCGCTTTCAATTCCATCTTGTAAAGAGGAAGAAGACAACCTTGTAAAGGTTTTCTCCACCTTGAAGGAGGCTTTTCATAGTAGAGAGTGTGCTTGTGCGTGGATCCTTGGATTTGTCACCTCTCGGGGTGGATACCAAAGAAAGTTCAAGAAAAGTGCTATTCACCTCCTACCCTCTAGCAAGCACCACGATCTAACATGCCAAACTTCATCATTAACTTCAGCATCGCTAGTAAGAGCGATGTTTGAAAAATAACCATTATTTCCATAATTAACATCTGGTTCTACATCAAGAACCATGAAACCGTTTGATACATAAACATATCCAATTAACACAGAGTTAATTTTCAGTTCCATACAATGACTATAAAAGTTCATACAGTAACCCAATTCAAGAAGACAATTAACAGAAATCAGATCCCATCAAATCTCAGAAGCATACAAGATATCATGCAGAAATAAGGTACATCCACCATGATGGTTGAGTTTTCAAGTGTCAATTTCTTTGATTTCAATTCTTGCATTGTTTCCCATATATATTCACTTATTGCCAGCTGGTACCCGACGATACTCCACGTATGTAACTCAATCACAAGCTAAATTGTTTATTGCTCCTGAATCTTTTTCGGCTCAGTATATTCCTGAGCAAAGTGACCCTTCTTGCCACAGTTGTAGCAAGTTAGCTTGCTTTTAGGTTTCTTTCCATACTTCTTTTCTTTCTTTTTGATTGGGTCTTGCACAACAGTAGCACCAGCTTCTTTTCCCTTACCATTTCCTTTCTTGAACCATCTTTTTTTTGTTCTTGGATCCAGAACCTTCAGCTACAAAAGTTTGTTCAGAAATTCTCGCGAATTCTATTCTCTCCGCCTTCAATTCAATATAGCGTGAGACATCAATGAAAGTCTTGATACTCTACTTTAAAAAGAATATAGTTTTTCAAACGAACGAGATTCGCCTCTCCTCTCTTGATACTAAACGATTCTATAATTGGTATCAAAGTAAGGTTGCTCTGAAAATACTTAACAACCTTTGAAGTTTTTTTTAAAATCTTTTTCTTTAAAATAATTGTTAGATTTTTTCTTGGCAGAATAAATTTTATCTCTATTACATTGTTAATACCAAGACAAAGTCTTAAAAATCTTGTTTAGTCTTTTTGTTGTGCAAGTAAAATAGAGCACCAAGAAAGGTGAAACATCTATGAGCCTCCACTATATGATCAAGATGATTTCAACTACTACAAGCGAGCAATGGAATGATTCATTGGAATGAATGCTTCAAAAATTGGATAACAAATTCGTCCATAATACCGACGGAACTTGTAATTCTTATAGGATCATAGAAGATAGAGAGAGGGGGGGGGGTAAATCTCTATCGCTCATAAAATCTTTGTTTTCTCGTACATGTAAAATCGAAAGAGAGTAAGAGTAAAGCAGCGGAAAATGAGACTCATTTCTTTTTATTTGGTTTGGAGCCTTCGACAACTCCTACTCTAAGGCCTGAAGTCTTCGATTGCTCTCGATGGGTAATCTACTATAACCTTTTCTTAGAAAACCTTTCGGAAAAAGTCATGTCGTATAGAATATAGGGGAATTAGTAACAACCTACTAATTCCATTTAGAAATATGAGTATAAGTACAATTAAAAAAAATAATACCGACAATGAAGTAGAATATCTTAAGCGCAATTTGTCGGTGTGCTTTTCGGCATCGGAACGGTAGATCGCAAGCAGTTCGTCAATGTAGAAAGCTGGAATAAGTCGAGTAGAAGTGTTTTTGTGAAAGCTGATCTCGAGCTCCTTATATAGGCAGCATTCCAACGACTAAAAAATCGTTCGATCATCGGAAAGTATTAGTCAATTGAACCTCGTGTTCAGTCGATGAATCCCAGCTCCTTCCTCGTATTTGTGCTCGGCTATACTCGGCTGGCACTGCAATAAATGTGATCCGTCAACCTAACCTCTAATCGGTCAACGAATATAAATCTTCCATATGAGTGCCCGCACCATACCAAATATGGATCCGTCGACTGATTCAAATGATTAGTGGACGGATAACTCTGAATATTCTGAATCTAGCTCGCTATAGCTTGTTCAGTTGACTGATCCTGGTAATCAATCAACCGATCCGATGGTTAACTAACTTTTGACTATCTGTATAAGAGTGTTAGCACAACAATAATATATAAAATAATTAACCCTACAAAATAGAGGTTAGCACAAATATATATATAAGCATGCATGAGTAAATGACAATAGGACCTATCCTGATCTCAACTTAGAAACCTCCATAGGTTTCTCTAGTTGGATCAATGCCTAAGGTTGTTCCGAATGGACACGATCTACAACTCTTACCTCACTCAACTGCTAAACATCCTTGGCATCGGATTTGCCTGCCAGGGCTTCCACTTGCTCCGTATCGGGTTTTCCAGATCTACCGAGACTTCCTACCAGATGTCAACCTATCTGGACTTCCTATCTAGTTTTCACGATCTGTCAAGACTTCTTGCCTAATATTGGGTCCTCTAGACCTACTAGGACTTCACTAAGGTAACTTTTTTGAACACTAGATCAACACATCAGATAACAATAAGACTTAACTGTGAACCCTTGCTAATATTAAAATACAGGTTCAACTGTAGTGCACCCAACACCAACAATTCTGTTGGTAAACTATAATTTATTTTACCAAATGTAGCTTTAAATTTGTAATTACCCTATTTACATTTTTCATACCAACACATTATACATACACAAACTATGTTACATTCCATTACACAACCATTCATAATCCATACACAAACAAATAATTCATTCACAACTCATTACATTCAAATCTACTATCTAAATCCATACAAACTAACATAATAAACTATCCAATAACAATACATATAAATCATGTCCATAATTTACTACAAAGACATCCAAATAGAATCCTATATATAAAATAGTACTATCAAATCCTGTAGAAAACAAAATATGATAGATTATTATCATAATCATACTAGGCAAATTAATTCAAAAAATAATAATGAGAAAATACATTAAAAATATGAATGTATAACTAAATTTATAGGTAAGTAAAAAGTACCTCAATAATATTTTAGATATCTGATGATGGTGATATATAGACTGACGAACTGTCCTGAGGAAATGTAATATAATTAACATATTATATCATCAAAACCAACTAAATATATTTTGCATGTTTTATGAGTGATAAAAAAACTAAGTTATAGTTGAACATACCTCATAAAGATGTTACTCAACAAGGTCCCTTGGGTCTTGAGTCTCCTATGACTCAAAATCATGTTGTGATTGGGTAAATTAAGTAATGATTGCTCGCATCTCGACCAAGGCAGCATTATTTCTCACATCTCTTTTGGTCATCCTCGCCTCCACTATCGTTAGTCAAATCTTCATATCTTGATTGTCTGCTCTATGTGACTCTATTTCAGTAAAAGAAGAACTAGGATAGCCCCTGGGCATCCTCAAACTATCAAATTCCCTTTGGCTATTAGCCAAGGGCATAAAGGGTGAAGTTCTTTGTTCTTCCACCAACAATATCATAATAAATGTCATTTATTGCCTTGATGGATAGAGCCTGTGACTTCCCTCCCTCTACTGGTGGTGCAGATGCTTGGTTTATTTTATTAGTCATTTCCTTCTTTGTGAAGAAAAGTATATGATTAATATATGCTACATAGCTACTAAAATTAATCATTGTTAATGGTTATAAGTAATAAAGTTAATATTTTTATGTCTATATCCAAAATTGAGGATTGACAAAGGTTCAATTGTTGGGGTTATAAGGTTGTAAACAAAGTCGTACATTGAAAACACATTGGAAAGATTTTGGACTTATAAGGGAAAGATATTTTCATTGATATGAGGCTTATTAGATAAATCCCAAAAATAAAGGATTAGGTACAAAGTAGACAATATCATATCATTGTAGAGATATTAAAATTTCTTTGGTCCAAACAATTAGTAGTAGAGCCCAGACTGCTAGAAAGTTAAATCGACGACTGTGCACAGGAGCTATTGTCTAATTGAGCCATGCAAATAAAATATTGACCTTGAACAAAGAAAGTAAGGGCTCCCATGGCAAGAAGTTTCAGTTACAGCTAGGTAGGAAGTCGTAGTAGGTCGGGTTGACCGAGGGGATGGAAAACCTGGTGGGCCAAGGATTGGATATCAAACGTATAGGATTTTTGCTTGAGGGTGTCTTATGGTCCTTCATTTGAGAGGAGGGGGGAGAGAGAATTGTTTTGGTTGCAAGGTTGCAAATAAAAATCCACATTGAAAACATATGAGAAAGATAATAATTTATAAGGGAAAGATATCTCCATTGGTATGAGACATTCTGAGTAAAATCAAAAAATAAGACCATAAGGACTTATGCCCAAAGTGGACAATAGCATGCAATTGTGGAGATATCTAAATTCCTTTCAATCCTAACAACCACCACTTTTCTTGTGAGTCTTGTTAAATATCTCCCAACAAATTGGATCTCGGATTTGTTGGTAGCAATTCTATTGTGAGTGGGTTTTCATCTTTGTTTTGGATTATGCTACATATGGTTGGATCTGTGAGCTATGGTGGAGGTTGGATATGAATTCAAATTGTATGGAATGAATTGGATCCGCTCGGTTTGGTTTATGGGTATTGAATTTGTGATTGTTAATAGTCACAGGAATAGTTAGTAAAATTTGATAGACAACCATGATTATAGGGAAAATATCCATTTTCAATGCAAACTCTAAAATTTTAATGGTCGCCCAAGATTTATTTGTGTCGTATGCTTCTAGAGGCAGCATCTCTTGCAACATTCGTAATTCCAAAAGTAGATCATGTGGATCAATATCAGACACATCATCCTTTTTTAGAGCAAATTCAAGATTCACACAATATTTTCTCAAACCATCTTCGTCCATTGTCATTAACTATTCTTCATCAAACAAGAATCCAAACATCTCTGCAAAAGTATTCAAATGCTCAAACCTACTCCTCAACTCCATAAGAGCGATATCTACCACAACAAGAAAATAATCAGTCTTGAATCATTCTTAAACTTTTCGTTGTTCTCTTTTAGTATTAGCAACCTCATCAAATTGTCTTTTTCTAGAAGTTTGCCGTCGCTCAGGAAATACATAGTCAACTCCTATATTGGAAGCAATTTCTTTAGCAAAATTTATGGCATTTGCAAATCCTTTTTCCCTATAATTCTAAAAAAAGAAACAATCCCTTTCAATTGTTTCACTGCAACATCAGTTCACATCGTTTCATATTATAAGGTTTTACTGACCGAGTTTATGTTGTAGAGAATATCATACCAAATTACCAAGCTTAACAAAAATTCAAAGCTGCTAAGTTTTGTTGGTGCCAGAAGCACCAGATCGAACCTGATTTTGATAATGACAAAGGGTTCAAAGTTAAGTTTGTGTTATGATCTAATGGATTTGATAAGTTTGCAGGAAATTCCTGTTAGGATGTATACTAAAAGTCTTGCCTTTTCTATATGGACATCCACATTTTGAAAGAGAATCACAACAACACTGATGCATGTTTATATTAGTATGTGCATAACCGTTCAATATTTTGTATTGTAGATAACATGGTGTATGGTGACACATAGAAGATCATGTTATCAGTCCCTTGCATTGTATAAGTAGATGCTCACAACCGAGGTGGAGTTGGGCAGACCATCGACATGGTTGTAGTGTAATTAGGTGTGGTTTATCTTGACCATAGAATTATACTAGTGTGCTTTGTGTACATTAAGCAGGACCAAAATAGAGGTCATCCAATTTGTACTGACTTAATAATTGGATTGGACCTCGGATTATTATGGAGTGCAATCTCTAAATCTCGATATAATAACGGGCATGTATATTTAGTATTTTATTTCTTTGATTTACTAATGGGCGAGATTTATTCCGCTAAATCGATAGGCCCGGTAAGTTGAGAAATAATATTAATTATATGGTGTGTCATTGATTATTGACAGAATCCGTGTCCTGGTGAGTCGGGATGATGATGCCCCCTTGATGAGCTTATAAGATTCATCATGTTAAACCCTACAGGTGGATTTGATCCAACGTGATGATAATGTTGAGTGGTACTAGTCAAGGAGCTAAAAGTTAATTAATTAAAATTGTTAGTAATTTAAATTAATCGACGGACATTCGATATCTTAAATACGGAGAGATTGATGTATTCATAATAGGTAGAGCCCATATGAAAATATGGGGTTGGTGAGGAAGTTCAATGGGGATCCTTTAGTGCAATGGATCTTTATTAATGGATCAAATTTGGATCCATTAGCGGGCCAAGACCCAACTCCTCCTCATGGACCCTATCGTAGCCCTATATATACCCCATGTGGCAAGAAACCAAGGATCCAATGGAACACAAGAAAACCCTAAGTTTTTCCTCTCCTCCTCTCTCTCTCTCTCCCTCTAGGCGTGCAGCGCTGTCTCTTCTCCAAGGTGAGCAAGTGGTTCACGGCTCTTGTAGTCTCCAGGTGGCAAAGTTGCTCACAGCAGCCACCTCTTCTCCAAGGTAAACAAGTGGCTCACGAATCTTGTAGTCACCAGGCGGCATAGTTGCTCACGGCAACAACATTGCTTCTCCAATCATCTCCAATCAAAGTTGCTCTCGGCAGTAACTTGGAGAAAAGCTGCGCTCGACAGCAACTTGGAAAAAAGCTGCACTCAACAACAACTTGGAGAAAAGATGTGCTCCAATCAGAGCAGCCAAGTTGTGTGAGGGACGGCAACTCTCGGGCGCAACTTGCTCCAAGGATCTGGCTATTGCAGATAGCTACTCTCGGGCGCCGGAGGTGGAGGAAAGAAGAATAATTGGGTTTTGTGTTCAGATTATCTTCTTCCTTGGAGTGGCCGGCGACATCCCTTTGATTAGGGCTTCGTTGACGCAAGGAGAAGGGATCGACTTGGTGAGCATGGTTCTGTTGGATCGGAGTAAATCGATAGAAAGGGTTGAATATCAATCGAAAATTTTCAGACAATTTAAGAGAAATACATAGCGGAAATAGTGAATCAAAGTCGCTAACATGATTTATTTTACTTGGTTCAGAGTCACGGTCGGCTTCTACTCCAAGGCCCACGGTCCTTGACCGTTTACGTTGGAAAATTCTATATTCGTAAAAGTGATTACAGTTTCAAGTACAGCTATAGAATCGGAAAAAGCAGTTGCAACACTTAAGAAAATTAACAATTTTACCGACGACCGAAGTGTATGGAATTTCGGAGCAACGGGTCTTCGGCGGCGCTTGAATCTCGAATGCAGAGTGTACCGGAGCATAGCACTTGAGTGAAAGTGTTGAAAGCGAATTGAGCGAGTTGTTCTGAAGCCTTGGGGGTGAACCCCCATTTATAGTCGTCTCCTAGGCGCCTATGTTGAAGGGGGCGCCTACGCGTGGCCTCTCCTGCACGAACTCTAATCTGCAGGCTTGGTCAGCACTTATCCCCTTCATTAAGGCGCCTGAGCTGTCTAGGGCGCCTGAGCTGTCTGGGGCGCCTAGTTTGACTTGGTCTATAGGCTTTCGTGGCAGTTTGCTTCGATGGTCTCGGTTTGGCCTTGCACTAGGGCGCCTGTATCCTTACAGGCGCCTAGCCCAATGAGGCACCTCCTTCCAATGAGGCGCCTGAGCAGCAGAAACACAGTCCTGTCGTTTCCTGCAACCAGGGTTAGTTCCAAAACACAAGAAGGAAATATACAATATATGCTAGACATTATTTACAGCCTAAGCTGTCTTGGTTCTGACTTTGTGTCTCCCAAATAGAACCCTAGATCGAACAGACGCCTAATGTTCCCTCCACAGGGAACGCGTTCTCACCTACTCCTCTCGGGAGAATTTAGCTTTTTTGCCAACTGGCTCCTCCGGTTGGACTTTTGCCCATCTTCACTCACCAGGTCTTCGGTGCCCAGTCCTCGACCAGGTCTTAGTGCCCAACTTCACTCACCAGGTCTTCGGTGCCCAGCCTCACTCACCAGGTCTTATTGCCCAACTTTTAGGTCAGGATTTAGTTGCCCAGCCCGCGGCCAGGACTTAGTGCCCAATTCAAATGAACCAGGACTTAGTGCCTAGTGTACCTAGGACTTTCCTGCACACTTAATCAACTTGTTAGATCACAACCAAATCTTAACTTCTGAACCCTTTGCCATTATCAAAACAAAGGTTTTACTTTGGTGCTTCTGGCATCAACAATCTCCCCCTTTTTGATTTATGGCAACACGGTTCAAAAAGTTAAGTTAAAAACATATTATAGTAATCTAACAATACTAACAACAGATTTTAACTCCCCCTGAATTTCACATTCTCCCCCTGAAGTTTTCAACATCATGCGGGTTTTGTAAATTTTCTAAGTGCTAAGTGTTTTTCAAGATTTTGCAAAAAGCTTTAAGTTTTTGACTAAGTATTTTTCAAAAATAAAGCACTTGTACTTAAGAACACTTAGGCAATTTTTGAAAAGGTTTTGTAAGCCTAATTTTTGTTTCAATATTTGAAAATTTACTTAGGCAAAATAAGTTTTGAAAATTGATTTTCCTTGCAAAGTTTTAATTTTGAGATCCTGAAAAAATTTCCCAACTTAGAAAAATTTGCTTAAAAACATTTTCGCCAAAGGAATTTGTTTTAAAAAAAGTACTTAGCACATTTGCCAACAAAATTTTGCAAAATAGTTTAGCTCAGGCAAATTTGTTTACTAAGAAAAAACTTCTTTAGAATTGTTTTTCAAAATGCACTTAGAAGTTTTGAAGCCTCTTCGAAGTATTTTAAGAGTACTTAGAATTACTTTAAAAGCTTGACAAATACTTAGAAAAATTTTAGAAACCTTTTTAAGTACTTAAAAAATTTTGGAATAAATTTGAAATACTCAAAATAGTTTGAAAACATTTTTAAGTACTTAAAAAACTTTGAAGTATTTAAGAACTGAAGAGTACTTGAAAAGTTAGCACTTAGACCTTTCTACTTTACATTTTGAAAAAGAGATAGAAATTCTTGAAAAATTTGAAAAATTTTCCCTCTTTCTTTTGTTTCTCTCCCCCTTTGCCATATATCAAAAAAATGTATACTAATTACAGGAAGTAAATTAGAGCTAGTAAGAAATTGAAATTCTGTATTGAACCAACTCTAAAAAAACTAGACCAAACCAAATTAACCCAATCTTGTTCGGGTCCTGTCTAACCATGTTAGCTACTTACTAACTATCATGAACAGTAGCTTTCGCTAG
Source organism: Boesenbergia rotunda (assembly GCA_024364735.1). Classification (NCBI taxonomy): domain Eukaryota; kingdom Viridiplantae; phylum Streptophyta; class Magnoliopsida; order Zingiberales; family Zingiberaceae; genus Boesenbergia; species Boesenbergia rotunda. The sequence goes on from JAGFNQ010001724.1 coordinate 155,921, forward strand.
GGTTAGTCAAGTTAAGTAATCTGATCAAGTTAGATTTTCTAAGCTTGACACTTAATCTGATTGTTGTTCAACTTGTATTTATTGCCCCAATTACTGCAGATGAACTGACTTAAAGTATCTTAAATCAAGGCATAGACCTAAGCATCTCAACCCAGTCTAGGTTATCAATCAAAAGTACCCTAAGGTTCTTGTGAGATGCTGGCTTCTAGATCTATAGGTGCATGCAGTTCTAGGGTTAGGGCCTAAGCTAAGTCTATTTGCAAAGAAATCTTAGTTTTGAAGAGGGTAATTTTTGAAATAAAACTAAGTTGGAAAATCATTTTAAATTTCAAAAACTTGATAAATTTGCTAATTTTCGAATAAAAGTTAAGGAAAAATATGAAAAGTTTTTAGGAAAACAATATAAATCAGTCCTATTCTACTAAGCACAACCCTAACTGCCTTCTTAGTGAGCTAGACTCAGACTCAGGTAAGGGTTTAGTAAAGATATCAGCTAGGCAATAAAAATATCATTTTCTAAGGTTTTAACAAAAAGGGTGGAGTCAATCTGACCTTGGTTAAATTTTTTAGAAATTAGATAAGTTGATAAGCGTTCATACCATGCCCTAGGGGCTTGTTTCAACCCATAAAGTTCTTTTCTAAGTTTAAAAACATACTCAGGTTTTTCTAGGTCCTCAAATCCTGGGAGTTGTCCTACATAGACTTCTTCTTTGATAAACTCATTTAAAAAGGCATACTTAACATCCATTTGGTATAGCTTCAACCCTCTATGGGCTGCAAAGGCTAACAACATTCTAATTGACTCAAGTCTGGCTACTGGGGCATAGGTTTCATCATAGTCTAACCCTTCGACCTGACTAAACCCTTTAGCTACTAAGCGGGCTTTATTTCTAACTATTTCCCCTTGATCATTCAATTTTTTTCTGAACACCCACTTAGTATCTATAATAGATTTACCTTCAGGTTTAGGTACTAGTTTCCAGACTTGATTTCTTTCAAATTGGGCTAACTCCTCCTGCATAGCTATGATCCAATCAGGGTCAGGTAGGGCTTCCTCTATAGTCTTAGGTTCAATTTTTGAAATTAACATGATTTGACTAAGATTTCTATAGGAAGACCTAGTTCTGACTCCTAAGGTTGGATCACCCATAATTTGATCAAAGGGGTGACTGAGTCTGGGTTTCTTGGTTCTTCTAGTACTAGGTTCAGCCTCAGGTCCGGCTGGATGGTTCAGTTCAGTATTTGGTTCAACTACTTGGATCAGTTCAGTTATAGGTTGAGTTGAGACCTCAGTAGTTGGTTCAAGAGTTAGTTCATTTAGAGATTCAATCAATTGTTCAATTGATGGTTCAACTGTTGGTTCACTGTCTTTCTTATCAGTATTTGATTGATTTAATTTTTGATTATCAGTTTTTGGTTCAATTTCCACATCAAAAATTAAGTTAGTACTTTCTTCAATTTTATGAGTTTGTTTATTATAAGCCCTATAGGCCCTACTAGTTGTTGAATATCCTAGGAAGATCCCTGGGGTTGACTTGGATTGAAACTTACCTAGGTAGTCTTTAGTGTTCAGGATATGGACTTTGCACCCAATGACTCTTAGGTAGTGTAGGTTAGGCAGTCTATGATAATATAATTCATATGGTGTTTTATTATACCTTCTGTTAATTAGAACCCTGTTTTGGATGTAACATGTTGTACTTACCGCTTCTACCCAAAATTGATTAGCTAGGTTAAATTCATTTAACATGATTCTAGCGGCTTCCTGAAGGGTTCTATTCTTTCTCTCTACTATCCCATTTTGTTGGGGGTTCTTGGACAGGAAAATTCATGTATGTACCCATTTATTTTGCAAAAATCTTCAAACCGTTGATTTTCAAATTCTCCCCCGTGATCACTTCTAAGCCTTTTGATTTTAGTATCATTTTGGTTTTCAATCACTTTACATAGGTCAATAAATAAGTTCAAAGTTTCATCTTTGGTTTTTAGGAACCTAACCCAGGTGAACCTAGAGTAATCATCGATAATCACTAAGCAGTACTGATTCCCGCTTAGTGACTTGGCTGCATGTGAATCAAATAGGTCAAGGTGTAGGAGCTCAAGTGTGGTTTAGGTTAAGTCTGATTGAATTGATTTGTGGTTTGACTTAGTTTGCTTGCCTTGGTTACATGAGTTACAGATTGTGTTTTCAAAATTCTTAATTCTTGGTACACTTTTAATTAAACCAAGTTGGATAATTTTAGAAATTAGTTTAACATGAGTGTGGCCTAATCTCCTATGCCAGAGATTGAATTCTTCTAATTTAGTCAAGAGACATTTTGGTACTAAAGGTAAATTAATAGTATAAACATTGTTTTTCCTAGTACCCTTAAGCATGACTTCTGAGTCTTGGAGGTTTCTAATCAGGTAGTCAGAGTTTGTGAATGTAACCACATAGTCAGTATCACATAGTTGACTTATACTAAGCAAATTGAATTTAAAATTTTCAACCAAGAGTACTTTCTTAATCACAAAATCAAACTTGAATTCAATGTTACCTGACCCAATGACTTTGAGTGTAACATTGTTGCCAAATGCTACTGAGCCTAGGTTCTTGAACTTGATTTTGGTGAATTTCAATTTGTCTCCAGTCATGTGTCTGGAGCATCCACTATTCAACATCCATTGGTCCAAATCTTTATGTTCCTACACATAAAGTATTTGTTGATTTGTATCCATTAGAGTTAGGGATAGCTTAAATTGATTTTCATAGCCAAGTCTGTCTCACCTAATCTAGTGTTGTCAATCACGTTAACCTTATGGGTATTGTGAGACAGGTTTTCAAAAATTAAAGATTTTAATTTTGAAAAAAAACATGGTTAATTTTGAAGACATCTGATTAATTTGAAAATTTTATAAGGTTAAGTTTATTGATTTTGAAAAGTGGTTGACTCTAAGACTACTTGAAATTTGTGTTAGATTCAAATTTGACAAAGAGTAAATTGAATTTAAATTTTGAAAATTAGCTTCCAGGACATGGTGAGGCACAAGGCCTTCTTTAGCCGTAGCCTTATTAGATCATCAACCCTTTCCTTGACAAAACCTTTTAACGAAATTTCATTTTCAAAATTACTTTTTGAGAAATTCTGGTCTAACTAGTTTGGGTCTTGGATCGGTAGCTTCGGCTAGTTCCACCAGACTAAACAGACCAAGTAGAGTATACTTGACCTTATTAGAAGGGCTTCCCTAACGTACTATCATCTCACCTCCACCTAATACTAGGTTGTTCAAAATTCAAATAAATTATTTTGTCCTTAAACTAACCAGTCCTAAATCTAAGCATGATAATTAAAAATTACAAAAATAAACAATCAAGCATGCAAAAAAAATTATCTAATTATAAATATGGTTTTTATACTGGCTCCCCCTGGACTATAGCCTCTATAATGGTTAGGCAAGATGTGAATCTTGTCCTTGGGGATCCAATACTGGTTTGGTCCAGCTTGTTTGTTCAAACAGAGCTTGGGGACCCATGCTTGGACTTGGGTTCTAGGTTTGTTCAATACATCATAATAAGAGCGTTGCCTTGATTTGGTTCGATAACCGAGTCCGGATCGATTAAGAACGGACTTCTGCTTTCCAAGGATCATGTCAAGACCCTTGGAACCCGAAGTGAACCGTTCTAAGGCAACTCTGAGCTCTTTGACTTGAGTCTTCAGGGAGGAATTCTCTTCCTCAAGTTTTTGAACTTTGGTTAAGCTTCCTTCCTGAACTGGCTCAGTCAAGGACCTTGAGTTGGCTTCCTCTTTCAGGAGTTTTACTTCCTGTCAAAGGGACTCAACTCGGAATTTGGGTTTCGCCAAGTTACAAGATAAATAAGAAATTAATTTTGAAAGTTCATATTCTGAGTAACCTCTTACCGTGATTTGCCCGTTTTCCGAGATTGTGAGTCTTCCGTTGTCTGGTTCCGTTTTCGATCTGGAGTGGACGTCTTCCGAGGCGGTTAGGGTTCCGTTTTCGATCTAGTTCCGTTTCCTTTCTAAGTTTGTAGCCCTAGAATTCATATGTCCACTTTGGACATTCCTAGACCTACCCTCCTTTCTAGGCACATTTCTTCCCTTCTTGGGAGTAATGCCATGATCCTTGGGTCCTAAGATTCTAGGTTGGTCATGATGCATGTTTTTCCTAGAGTTATGATCTATCTTGTTAACCCTAGTCCTATCATGATATCTAAAACTATGGTTATGCACAAGTAGGCAATTTTCATTAAGTTTAGCATGCATAGATGAATGATTAACATTATTTTGAATATGCAAGGAGAAACTAGAAATTGAATTACACTTTATCCTAGGGTTAGGAATTAGCTCCCTTACCCTTGTAGTCCGTCCTTGTTGTGATCTTTGCTTCCTCCTTTCTTCTTTCTCCCATCTCCTTAGATGCTCCATTTTCCTTAGCTCTCCACTCCTTGGACATTTCGTGTGGTAGTGCCCTAGCTCTCCACACGTGAAGCATCGGATTTTCTTCTTCTTCTCTTAGATTTCTCCAATTCTACACTTCATGTTAGAATTTAATTTAATTGAGATAGGTTTAGAGTGTACCTCCATTTTACCTATTGGGCACTTGTCCTTGTAGTGCCCCTTTTTGTTGCAACCAAAGCATCTGATGTGCTCCTTTCTCTTGACTTTGGTGGAGATTGAGGTTTCTTCTTGCTCTTGTATGGATGAGGGTCTCTCCTCCCCCTCAATCCTTGAAGTTAATGCTTCCTCTTCTTCTCCTTTACTTGAGGATGTGGGCATTTCTTCCTTTTCGAATGTTGACACTTCCTTTTTATTTTCTTTTTCTTGGTCCTCTTGGGCACTTGAGCTCATCTCTTCGGACTCTTCTACTATGTGAGCTTGTGTAGGGTTCTTATGAACTTCTTCCAATTTATTCCATAATTCATATACATTTGTATATGTCCCTACACAACTCAAAATATTATTAGGCAAAACATTGATTAATACATCGATTACCTTCTTATTTGCCCTTGCTTGATTTTGTTGTTCTTGAGTCCAATATCTAGGACGAAGCTTCTTTCCGTGCTTGTCCTTTGAAACTTTAAAGGGCTCTTCAAGCATCATTCTACATTCCCACTCCATTCCGAACTAAGTCTTGATCCTTGCTTTCCAATAGCCGAAATCTTCATGATCGTAGGGCGATGGAGTGTAGATGTCTTCCCCAAATTTGTCTTCCTCCTTTCTCTTCCTCTAGCGTGTGCTCCCTCGGCGGTTAGTCCAATCGAGAGCGGTCCTTCGCTCTGATACCACTTGTTGGATCGATTCCGTACGCTAAAGGGGGTGAATAGCGATTTTCGAATCTTCTTTTGTACCTACGTTGTTAGTTGCACAGCGGAAACAATAATAAAGAAAACTAACAACTAAAAGCAACGCTTACAAACCAGATTTACTTGGTATCCACCCCGGACGGGTGACTAATCCAAGAATCCGTCGGTGGATCAATCCCCGGATAACCTCCGGCTAGCTCTCGTCGCTCCTTGTGGGTGGAGAAACCTCGCCACAGCACCAAGCACACTCTGAGCACAAAGAGACTACTAACAAGCCTTAACCAAGCTTGTTTCGTCAAAGATCTCAGCCACCACGAAGTCCTCTTTAAATAGGACTCGGGTTGAAACCCTCGCCACCAGTCGACTGCTCCCAGGGCAGTCGACTGGTCCCACTGAAATTCGACCGTTGCAATCCCAACGTTCGATTTTTCAGCCAACTCACTAGCCACCTACCAGTCGACTGCTCCCAGAGCAGTCGACTGGTCCCCAGTTGAAACCCTTCTCGAGTACATTCACACAACACTCGTATCCTCACGACTCGATTGACTCCTTATCCATAACCTCGACTCTTGCCTTCGTGCCCTCTTCATCTTCGGCTCCCGTCCCTCGGATGCACGCAAGCCTCCAGCTTGCCTCCATGTCATCCTTCACGCATGCCTCGAAGTCCGTGCCTCTCAGCTCATTGTACCTGCTCTCCAAGGTCCCTCGGGTGCACACAAGCCTCCAGCTTGTCTCCATGCCACCCTTCACCGTACCGAGGCCGTCTAGTCAAGTAAATATGTGTACCTGTACACTCAACATACACATATTAGAACACAAGAGAAACCTAACATAAACCCTTTGCCCAAACATCAAAACTCTTGATCATTCCGGACCACAAATTGCCTCAACAATCTCCCCCTTTTTGATGTTTGGCAATACATTTAAGTTAGGGAAACAAGATAGTAGTCAATAGCACCAACCATGCTAAAACAAACAACTGGACTTACGTTGCCAAGATTTCATCTTGGACTTACACCGCCAATGCATATGCAATGCATACATAGATCCTATCCCAAGACATCCCACACCTAACCCTCCAAGTTAGGACTTTTCACGGGCTTTTTAAACCTTCTCCCAAGCTCCCCCTACACTGGACTTACAAAGGCTTTTTAAGAACCTCTCCAAGGTTCCCCTTACGCCAAGAATGGAGCAATCATGCTCCCTCTTAATCTTAGCTCCCCCTAAGCCTAGGGTTTCTAGCAAAGGAGTGTTTGGTTTCCCAACTTAAACCCAACACTTCTCCCCCTTTGCCTAACATCAAGACCCTAATAATATCCCAATTATTGGATCTTTTAATCTCTAATGATCCTAAACCCAGTGTACTAGCTCCCCATACACTCGTTTTTTTATCATTTGGGTCATAAATCAGCTGCTGATACAACAATCAGCCCTGACCGGTAGTCGATTAATACTATGAATATCAGATTTTTCTGGCCAATTTCAGAATTGTGCTAGAAATTCCACAAATTTCCAAAAATTTCTCAAATTTTATGGAGAACATTGTGGTACTCATATCTACTTGGGAAAAATACATTCCACCATGTATCTATAATCATTCCCATGTTTGACATAAAACCCAAAACTAGCTAAAAGCTTCAATCAAGCCTTGACCTAAAGTCCTAGTTTTGGTCTCCCCTTGATGTCTCTACCTATGTCACCCCACAATGCATCCCTAACATTGATTTACATGGCATTTACACATCAAAAATCAACTTTCATGCTATATGACCCAAATGTCATATTTCCATGCATGAAACATCCATCTAATCGTGCCAAATCCCAAGAATTGAGACTCAAGTCCGTCTCCAATTCTTTTGGCACATCCTATGGTCCATCTAGACCTCTAGGAACAACCCTCCTAAGGTCCATTCACCATATATCCTAAAAAAAAATTTTACGAAAATTAAGTTGACTTTGGTGCTTCCGGCACCAACAGGTTCTTGGTAGATCATCGCCCACACGACGTCCAAGAGGGGAGGTTCTTACGGTAGAAGATCGTAAGGTAAAGAGAGGTATATTTCTCTCTTAGCTCCTTCATTATTTCTATCATTTTATGTGAATTAATAATTGATTATCATGTTTAATTAATTATTTAATTAATGTTTGATCATTAATTATTGGACCCTGATAATAAACATAAAAATCAGCGATCCACTCGTCGTCTTTTCCGTGTTCGATCGGTTAGACGAATTATAAGGCTCGATCTTTGAGATTGGCTAAGTTGTAATTCGAATCGATCGATACGATGACGAGATGGTCGTTTGGGAGACGGGTCTCTATTCAGATTAATTTTTAATCCGTAGACATGGAGACGTCTCTCAAAGACGACCAAGTATTCGCTTAGGAAACCCGCCAAGCCATACCCATCAAGTCCTAGTTTCCTTAGGCATGAAGTCTTGACCTGCAGAGTTGAGCACGAAGTCCTAGTCGAGGATTGGGCATGAACACCTAGCCGAGGGCTAAGCACTGAAGACCTGCCCGAGGGTTGGGCATGAAGACTTGATTCGAGGAATTGGGCATGAAGTCCTGGTCGATGACTGGGCACGAAAACCTGATCTGGAAGATCGAGCAGAAGACTTAGCCGAGCGAGGACTACGGACAGATGTAGGGACGGGTCAAGGTATGCACGTCTTGAGATCTGGGAGTTTTGAAGGCCAGCAAAAGTCCAATCGGAGATGCCAGTTGGTAAAAGGTAACTTCTCTATAGTGGAGTAGGTGAGGATGTGTTCCCCGGAAGAGGAAACAGTAGGCGTCGGTTCGTCCTAGGATTTCATTTGAAATCCAATGTCAGAACCAGACAGCTCTAGCAGTCAATCATTCATGCATTTAACATATATTATTGTGTTCATGGACTAACCTTCATTGCAGGCTAAGGAAACTAGCTAGCTGTGATTGGGGGCGACTAAGAGGACTCAGGCGCCTGTGTGCCAGGAGCCTGAGAGGTCTCAGGTGCCCGAGAAGCCACGCTCCTGAGAGGACTCAAGCTCCCCAGAGCCTTTTTCTCAACGTAAGCGAAACTGAGTTGGCGGTTGTTGGTTTGACGCGCCACATCAACTCCCAGGCACCCCAGTGCTCCCAGGCTCCCGAGAAGGAATAGAGTTTGGCCAAGTTGGCGGATAACGACGCAGCTGAAGCGTTGACGTAGAGGACACCCCTATAGCTTCTCGGGCACCCGAGTAGCAGTATAAAAGGGGTTTCACCCCCTTGCTTCTAAACAACAATTCAAGCACTCAAAAACACTGTGATAAAGTTTTCGTGCTCATGTTCTATGCGCCTAAGAAGTTTGAGATTGACGACACGCCGCCTCTACAATGAAAAGATCTTCTCTTCCTTTAAGTGTCATTGGTATAAAATTTTCATTTCATTTTTGTACTTAAATCTTCATATTTGTAATTCATTTTACGGATTATAATTAAATCTTCATATTTGTAATTCATTTTACAGATTATAGTATTGCCCAATGAAAACAGTCATAGATCGTGGACCTTGGAGTAAGAGCTGTCACAGACTCCGAATCATGTAAAAAAACAAAGTGTTAGTCTTGGTTTTGACTGGTCACTTTTCCTATTTCCACTACGTCGAATCTGATTTATATCCGAAAATATGTAATCGATATTCACCCCCCTACTATCAATCACAACAATCCCACAAGTTCATGTGTTGCTAACAATCTAGCATCCCTTGATAATCTTGCATGATCAATTAAATCAACTACCTTAAGTAAAGCTTCTCTAATTTGCTTAACTTGTGATTTAATAGCTTTGACACTTTCGATATATCTTTCCCACCTCATGGTGCACAATGACTTAAGTGTCAAATTATCCAAACAATCAAGTAGAATACTCCAACGTTTTATAGAATTGGAGAACACTGTATACATGCATTGACATGCTCCAAAATAAAGTTTTGCTTTAACACAAGAGTTTGACATATCACAAATCACCAAATTAAGACAATGACTACCACATAGCATGTAAAAGGCTCTCGGATTTATATCAAGCAATCTTTTCTAGACACCTTGGTGTTTTCCTTTCATGCTGGAGCCATTATCATAACCTTATCCTCTAATATTATCAATATCAAGGCCAAGAGAGTCTAATGCATTACACAATTCATTGAAAAGACTCAATCCACTCATGTTTACAACATTTAAAAATTCTATAAAGTACTCCTCAATTTTTACAGGAATACATTATACATCAACACACTGTAATATTAAAGTCATTTGTTCCTTGTGGCTTGCATCAGGAGTACAATCAAGTATCACAGAATAATTATTTGCTTTCTTGACCTTTTCAATGATTACACTTTTCACTTTTAATGACATATTTGTTATCAACTCATTTTGAATTTTATCACTGAGGTAATGATGATGAATTTCTTTTCCTTTAATGAGCTGAAGATGTTCTTGCATTATAAGATCAAACTCGGCAATCATCTCAATCAAACACAAGAAATTACCTTTTGAATCATCTTCCAAGTTTTCATTCTTTCCATGGAATACCAGGATATTTTTAGCCAAACATTTTACCACTACTACAATTCTTGTCAAAACTCCTCTCCAACGGTATGTTTCATTTTTAATATGTTCCTGCAATTCTTTATCAATTGTTTCATCTTTCCTCAATCTCACTTGTAACTCCACCATGGATCTTAAATTAGCAAGTTGTTCACGACATTGTTCATGTTCTCTAAGCTTCACACTTAGATGTTTCCAATCTCTAGATCCTTCTTTTGCTAATCGACTTCGTGATTGCAGTGTTTTGAAAAGCTACAACAGAAACAAAATACTTTATCTAACTCTTTTGAATAAACTAGCCATTTTCTTCCCTGACTTATTTTGTTTGGAAGCACTCTATTGTAATGCTTTGAAGAAAAATGTCTACCAAGTTTATCATGAGGGTATTCAAAATTAGCCTCACTAATTGGGCCCTTTTCAACGAGTAAATTCCTCTATTTTGTATCAAGACTATCCTAAACTCTTAGATCGAATATATTTAGAGAATGATCTATATTTTCATTTCTCTCATTATTATTTTTTGTCTTGATCAATATCCTTAGTGTTTTTCAATATACACATCTTCTATTTGTTCTTCAGAATGATCTTTTTGTGCGCTCTAATTATTTAAATTGTCAATCAAATTTTCTTGCATTGTTTTTATTTCTTTCAAAATAAATTTATCCATTGAACCTTTCATTGATTGAGTCATCTTCTCTTCTGTTTGCTTTTTTTCCTTTTAGCACTTCTAAAGGGATATTTTCTAAATATCATTTTTCTTTAAGTTCTGCTACACCAAGTATAAACACAATAAGACAAAAGTGATAATTTAATTTCTTAACGGTTCATTATATTGTAAAACATCAAATAAATATAACACAAAACTTTATTGATATACTAAACCATAGTATATGAGTCTACTAAGTACTAACAAAGTAAAAATGGATTAAAATAAGCATGAAAGAAAAAAAATAAACAAACAAATGCATATCTATTTTACCAATAACTAGATCACATTTAGTAAGTGTATCGATTCATTGTTGGGTAACATGATTCATACTACTTATTAATATTATGTTTAAAAAATGGTTCAAAATAATATAAAGTCCCTAATGTATCATGAGTTTGTTTATCGATCCAAGCACATGTACTCGATGCTTCAATAAACTATAAAAAAAATTTAATCAAGATAAGCAACTTTAACCCTCTAATCTAATGACATATTTATATGTATATATATTAATGCAAGATGTATGGAGTAACCTTTCAGGAAAAAGATTTCAACGATAGTTTCCAAATAAACAAATTATTTTAGGAGAAAGGTATCCACAATAGTTTATAAATAAATAAATTATTTGTGATATTCTCTCGATCACTTTGAAACAGAGCAAAGCATAACTAACGGTGCTTTGTGTGTTTGGGCATGATCTCAATAATTCAAATGAACTCTTTGTGGAAAAAGATTAAAGATGATAAGATAAACTTAGAAGGTTTATTGAATGTCTTAAATGTGAGGAGCACAGTATTATAGAGCATAAACATAAAGCTTAATCTTCACATGTCAAAAGAAGATTTTCTGATGATTCTAAAGTCATTTAATTTTAGGGAGAAAATAATATTTCTCACATGTAAAAAGAAGATTTTTTGATGATTCAAGAGTCATTTAATTTTCGGCAATTTACCAAAGGGCGTACCTAAAAATTGGTATTTACCAAAAGACGTACCATGGTTTCATTGTTACCAAATAACGCACTTATTTTAGTAAACTTCCTCTTATACCTCTCCTGCCAAAGTACTGCATGTCATTCTCTTTCTCTTTCTCTTTCTCATTCTTAATAACGAATTCCGAGACATTTGAAAAGATTTTTTCAGTTTTTTTATTTTAAAATAATATATTATGGAATCGGATAAAAAACGTAAGATAAAAAATTGAAAAAATATTTTAATTAAAAAATTATCTCATCAAACATGATTTCAAATATATACAGAGATCATTTTAATAATTTAATAATTTTTAAAAATACAAATAAATAATTTTTTTATATTTGATTAATATAAATTAATATATTTAATAATATTATTAAATATATTAATATATAAAAAAATAAAAAAGAGTTGAAGTTGATTTCAGACCCACACGGGGCCTGAAATATTTTATTTCAGGCCTAGCGTGGGCCTGAAATATTTTATTTCAGGCCCAGCGTGGGCCTGAAATATTTTGTTTCAGGCCCAGCGTGGGCCTGAAATATTTTGTTTCAGGCCCAGCGTGGGCCTGAAATAGAAATAACTCAGGGCCTGAAATTAAATGATTTCAGGCCCTGCGTCGAATTGAAATCATGTGTTATGATAGGGTTTTTTACGTAGGTCTAAAATGTAAAGAAACATCTCTTTATATTTTTGAAATCACAATAAAAATCATTGAGAAAGACTATTTTACGAGAGAAATTCTAATTTTTATAAAATGACCATTATATTAAAAACAAATTATATATATATATATATATATATATATATATATATATATATATATAAAAAGAAGTCAAATATTATTTATTATGTTAATTTAATATTATATATTATATTAATATATTATATTTTAATAGCTTTTGATTGGAGGGCCTGAAGTCATTTGACTTCAGGCCCTCCTTAGGCATGAAGTCAGATGACTTCAGGCCCTCCTAGGGCCTGAAGTCATTTGATTTCAGGCCCTGCGTAAATAATTAATTTAATAAAAATAATTAATTATTAAAAAACTTCTAATGATTATTTTTGGTATCCAAACTTCTAATGATTAAAAATTATATTGCAATAGGAGTTTTCTAGGTCTATCAGTGGGTTTCGCTCAAAACCCACTGATATTTTTTTAGAAATCCAGATATGAGAGGTCCATCAGTGGGTTTTGCTCAAAACCCACTGATGGACTAAACTACACCTATTGCTTTGGAAAAAATAATAATTTGAGATTTAGACACCTAAAATACATTCTCCTAACTCTACCCTAACTACTGATAATGTTTTTTTAGAAATCCAGATATGGGAGGTCTATCAGTGGGTTTTGCCCAAAATCCACTGATGGAAGAACTAAATTACACCTATTACTTTGAGAAAATTAATAATTTAATAATTTTTAAAAATATAAATAAATAATTTTTTTATATTTGATTAATATAAATTAATATATTTAATAATATTATTAAATATATTAATATATAAAAAATAAAAAAAGTTGAAGTTGATTTCAGGCCCACGCTGGGCCTGAAATATTTTATTTCAGGCCTAGCATGGGCCTGAAATATTTTATTTCAGGCCCAGCGTGGGCCTGAAATATTTTATTTCAGGCCCAGCGTGGGCCTGAAATAGAAATAACTCAGGGCCTGAAATTAAATGATTTCAGGCCCTGCGTCGAATTGAAATCTTGTGTTATGATAGAGTTTTTTACGTAGGTCTAAAATGTAAAGAAACATCTCTTTATATTTTTGAAATCACAATAAAAATTATTGAGAAAGACTACTTACGAGAGGAATTCTAATTAATATAAAATGACCATTATATTAAAAATGAATTATATATATATATATATATATATATATAATATATATATATATATATATATATATATATATATATATATATATAAAAAGAAGTCAAATATTATTTATTATATTAATTAATATTATATATTATATTTTAATAGATTTTGATTGGAGGACCTGAAGTCATAGGCCTGAAGTCAGATGACTTCAGGCCCTCCTTGGGCCTGAAGTCATCTGACTTCAGGCTCTGCGTAAATAATTAATTTAATAAAAATAATTAATTATAAAAAAACTTCTAATGATTATTTTTGGTGTCCAAACTTCTAATGATTAAAAATTATATTGCAATAGGAGTTTTCTAGGTCTATCAGTGGGTTTCGCTCAAAACTCACTGATATTTTTTCAGAAATCCAGATACGAGAGGTCCATCAGTGGGTTTTGCTCAAAACCCACTGATGGACTAAACTACACCTATTGCTTTGGGAAAAATAATAATTTGAGGTTTGGACACCTAAAATACATTCTCCTAACTCTACCCTAACTATTGATAATGTTTTTTCAGAAATCCAGATATGGGAGGTCCATCAGTGGGTTTTGCTCAAAACCCACTGATGGACTAAACTACACCTATTCCTTTGGGAAAAATAATAATTTGAGATTTGGACACCTAAAATACATTCTCCTAACTCTACCCTAACTATTGATAATGTTTTTCAGAAATCCAGATATGGGAGGTCCATCAGTGGGTTTTGCTCAAAACCCACTGATGGAAGAACTAAACTACACCTATTACTTTGAGCAAAACCCACTGATGGACCTCCCATATCTGGATTTCTGAAAAACATTATCAATAGTTAGGGTAGAGTTAGGAGAATGTATTTTAGCTGTCCAAATCTCAAATTATTATTTTTCCCAAAGGAATAGGTGTAATTTAGTCCATCAGTGGGTTTTGAGCAAAACCCACTGATGGACCTCCCATATCTGGATTTCTGAAAAGACATTATCAATAGTTAGGGTAGAGTTAGGAGAATATATTTTAGGTGTCCAAACCTCAAATTATTATTTTTCCCAAAGCAATAGGTGTAGTTTAGTCCATCAGTGGGTTTTGAGCAAAACCCACTGATGGACCTCTCATATCTGGATTTCTGAAAAAATATCAGTGAGTTTTGAGCGAAACCCACTGATAGACCTAGAAAACTCCTATTGCAATATAATTTTTAATCATTAGAAGTTTGGACACCAAAAATAATCATTAGAAATTTTTTTATAATTAATTATTTACGCAGGGTCTGAAGTCAGATGACTTCAGGCCCAAGGAGGGCCTGAAGTCATCTGACTTCAGGCCCTCCTTAGGCCTGAAGTCAGATGACTTCAGGCCCTCCAATCAAAAGCTATTAAAATATAATATATTAATATAATATATAATATTAATTAATATAATAAATAATATTTGACTTCTTTATATATATATATATATATATATATATATATATATATATATATATATATATATATATATATATATATATATATATATATATATATATATATATATATATAATTCGTTTTTAATATAATGGTCATTTTATATTAATTAGAATTCCTCTCATAAGTAGTCTTTCTTAATGATTTTTATTGTGATTTTAAAAATATAAAGAGATGTTTCTTTACATTTTAGACCTACGTAAAAAACCCTATCATAACACAGGATTTTAATTCGACGCAGGGCCTGAAATCATTTAATTTCAGGCCCTGAGTTATTTCTATTTCAGGCCCACGCTGGGCCTGAAATAAAATATTTCAGGCCCACGCTAGGCCTGAAATAAAATATTTCAGGCCCAGCGTGGTCCTGAAATCAACTTCAACTTTTTTTATTTTTTATATATTAATATATTTAATAATATTATTAAATATATTAATTTATATTAATCAAATATAAAAAAATTATTTATTTATATTTTTAAAAATTATTAAATTATTAATTTTCTCAAAATAATAGGTGTAATTTAGTTCTTCCATCAGTGGATTTTGGGCAAAACCCACTGATAGACCTCCCATATCTGGATTTCTAAAAAAACATTATCAGTAGTTAGGGTAGAGTTAGGAGAATGTATTTTAGGTGTCTAAACCTCAAATTATTATTTTTCCCAAAGCAATAGGTGTAGTTTAGTCCATCAGTGGGTTTTGAGCAAAACCCACTGATGGACCTCTCATATCTGGATTTCTGAAAAAATATCAGTGGGTTTTGAGCGAAACCCACTGATAGACCTAGAAAACTCCTATTGCAATATAATTTTTAATCATTAGAAGTTTGGATACCAAAAATAATCATTAGAAGTTTTTTAATAATTAATTATTTTTATTAAATTAATTATTTACGCAGGGCCTGAAATCAAATGACTTCAGGCCCTAGGAGGGCCTGAAGTCATCTGACTTCAGGCCTAAGGAGGGCATGAAGTCAAATGACTTCAGGCCCTCCAATCAAAAGTTATTAAAATATAATATATTAATATAATATATAATATTAAATTAACATAATAAATAATATTTGACTTCTTTTTATATATATATATATATATATATATATATATATATATATATATATATAAAATTTGTTTTTAATATAATGGTCATTTTATATAAATTAGAATTTCTCTCGTAAAATAATCTTTCTCAATGATTTTTATTGTGATTTCAAAAATATAAAGAGATGTTTCTTTACATTTTAGACCTACGTAAAAAACCCTATCATAACACATGATTTCAATTCGACGCAGGGCCTGAAATCATTTAATTTCAGGCCCTGAGTTATTTCTATTTCAGGCCCACGCTGGGCCTGAAACAAAATATTTCAGGCCCACGCTGGGCCTGAAACAAAATATTTCAGGCCCACGCTGGGCCTGAAATAAAATATTTCAGGCCCCGTGTGGGTCTGAAATCAACTTCAACTCTTTTTTATTTTTTTATATATTAATATATTTAATAATATTATTAAATATATTAATTTATATTAATCAAATATAAAAAAATTATTTATTTGTATTTTTAAAAATTATTAAATTATTAAAATGATCTCTGTATATATTTGAAATCATGTTTGATGAGATAATTTTTTAATTGAAATATTTTTTCGATTTTTATCTTACGTTTTTTATCCGATTCCATAATATATTATTTTAAAATAAAAAAATTGAAAAAATCTTTTCAAATGTCTCGGAATTCGTTATTAAGAATGAGAAAGAGAAAGAGAAAGAGAATGACATGCAGTACTTTGGCAGGAGGGGTATAAGAGGAAGTTTACTAAAATAAGTGCGTTATTTGGTAACAATGAAACCATGGTACATCTTTTGGTAAATACCAATTTTTGGGTACGCCCTTTGGTAAATTGCCGTTTAATTTTAGGGTGAAAATAATAGTTCTAATTAATTTAAATTTTACATAGAGAATTTATTTTAAAATTGAAACTCGACAAAATACCTGTGACAAAGCATTCAGAATGGCAAGATGAACACTCATTAAGTAGGGAAAAATAAAAAATAATAGTATCTTAACAACGGTAGTTCACAGTGAAATCAGATAAAGCAGTGGAAGAGAATTATAGAAAGCTCCTATAGCGAAGAAGCACGACATAGTGAAAACTCAACCTCCCACTATGACACAATGTCACTGCGAAGAAACAGGTGAAGACGTAGGGTTTTTACTTTTCCATCGATGAAGAATTATTTTATATATATAATATTTGTATTTATGTTTTAATCAAATTGAACGTGGCTAAATTAAATTTCTATCTCGTTACTTAATAATTTTTAGATAATATATTAACTAGATTAATTGGGACCTCGCCTAAAATGGGGCCCTGGCCAAGTGACCTGCCTGTCCACCCCATGGGTTGCCACTGGAAGACACGAGCGTGGTTTGGAGTGGTCTTTGCTTTGGGCGCACATGAGAAGTACCAACGATTTTTGAGAAGGGTAAAATGAAAAATAAATTCACAGAAGACTATGCAATTTGGATAATCTCAAAACACCTATGCAATTTGGGTACAACGCATAATGAACTAAAATAGTAATTCAAGATTAACTTAATTTTTGCTTTACGTTTGATTAAAACTAAGCTTGAGCTTAGGTAGACAGCTCGTGTTATATATATATATATATATATATAAAAGTTTAAAAATGAAAACAACTTTAGAGAACATTTTAGAATAATTTTCTAAAATTTTTTAAATGGTTTGCAAGGATAATTCGGCACATGATTGGTTAGATACAAATTAATTGAGGAAAATCTTAAATTTTAAATTTTATTTATATATTTATTTATATATATATATATATAATGAAGCCCCCCCTCCCTCTGCCTCGTGCCCTAATTTCATTGTCGCAACCAGCTCTCCCTTCTAGCCTCGCGCGAGCAACCGGTGGTGACACTCTCTCCACCCAACCACAGCCGACATTGCCCCGCGCGTGATGGAAGGGCGATAAACCCCGTCAACACCTTCTCTCTGTTGGGATCTCCCGGCATCAAAGCACAGCGGAAACAAGATCCCTTGAGCGATCCATGCGAAAGAAGAATTCATACAAAGTTCATCTATCTAAAGTGTATATATTTGGAGTATGCCCTTTCCCTTATCCCGCTCATCCAAGATGCGCCGAATCTCTTGCACGTTCAAGTATCCGTGCCTCTATTCGTATCCACACAGACACGATCTCTCAACTTCGGGAAAAACTACCTTAGTTGTGCTAGCAACTTGAGGTAGTTCGCAAGACCACCAAGAACCCAACAAGGGTTTCGGCCAAGGAGGAGAAGAGGAAGAAGAGAGGAAGGGAAGAAGAGAAACACTCACTCCTCATTCAAAATGACTAGCCCCTTTTTTATACTCATCCCATGAATATGAAGAGTCTTTTGTCTCTTTGACTTATCTTCATTCAAGCCAATAAAGAGCACATCTTTTCATATGACTCTTCACCTTCTCTTCATCCAATGAAGATAGACTTTTCTCTTTTCTTCATTAAACACTTTAATGAATCTCCCCTGCAATTCCAACCGGGCCTCTCGAGCTCCTGACCAAGTCTCCTGACCAAGTCTCCCGAGCAAGTCCCCGAGCTCCTGACCAAGTCTACCGAGCAAGTCGCCGAGCTCCCGACCCAGTTTGCTGAGCTAGTCACCGAGCTCCCGGCCTAGTCTGTCAAGCCCCCAGCCTGAGCTCCCGACCAAGTCCCTGAGCTCCTGACCCAAGCTCCCGACCCGAGTCTCCCAGCACCTATCCCGAGCTCCCGAACTATTCTCCCGTGTTCCTGATCAGATCTCCCGAGTTCCCAACTCGGGCTCCCGATCAGATTTCCAGAAGCATCATGTCCTTAGTGTGTGACCCAATAGGTTCTCGTGACGTTGGCAATGTGCCTAAACGCTTTAGAAACATAAGCAATGAGCGACATCTAGCAATGCATCATTGCTACCCAAGTAACAAGAAAAGTCGAGATCCGACTAAACCTCTGTGACTATGATAATGTATGACCTTGTCCTTCTATCCTTGATATCTAGATTGACCAATGAGGCATAGACCGTGTCATCCATGATCAATCTATGTGTTTCTTGATCCCTGAGTAGACTCACTCAAACAAATGAGCTTAATATCTCATATTGACTCATTTGAGCATGGTCATGCGTTTTAGTAGTCCTATTCGATCAAGGGGCCCACAGATATCACTCCCGTCATATGGGAGGGATAGATCTCATCTACATCACTCACATCCCTCCGCATAATTCATTACATACCGAGTGATCGTCTTTATAGTCCACCCTGTTACGAGTGACGTTTGACGATACCAAAGTACATAACTCCTTATGTAGAGAACCGTAGTGACTTCAGGTCTAAGGACTATTCATACTGATAGTCACATGAGAAAGTTTATGACACTCATATGACAATCTATGAAACTTTCTCATGGCGGGTCAATTCAGTACACATTCTCTAATGTATACCCATGTGTCAACTTGATATCACATATCTATGACTTGTGAGCTCAAGTCATCAATTTGTTGATGCAGTCTGACCCTGATTGTTGTTTTGGTGTTGACAACGATTTAAGTTTTGATTTAAGTTTGGTTGAACGAATTGGGATTAAGTCCTAGTCGGGGACTGGGCACAAAGTCCTGGCTTGGAGGGTCAGGTCCTAGCCTGGAGGGCTAGGTTGATGGAAATCTCGGTGAGTGAAGCCGGGTCCTAGTGAGTGAAGTTGGTGATGGAAATCCCGGTGAGTGAAGCCGGGTCCTGGTGAGTGAAGCCAGGTGATGGAAATCACGGTGAGTGAAGCCGGGTCCTGGTGAGTGAAGCCAGGTGATTGAAATCCTAGTGAGTAAAGCTAGGTTGAAACCCTGGTGAGTGAAGCTAGGTCCTAGCATGGAGGGCTAGGTTGAAGTCCCAGTGAGTGAAGCTGGGCATGACACGAGTCAGAGAAGGGTTGGAGGCTTGTTCTCGTGACTTAGAGTGCATTTGGGCTTGCCTGGATCGGTCTGGTGACCCGTCAGGGAAGTTGGCACGGTGCTCCTTCGTGGATCGGTCTGGTGACCGATCCAGCGATGACTGATCGGTCTGGTGATCGATCAGGGAGTATGCGTTTCACCCACTGCCTGGCTCCTGATCGGTCTTGTGACCGATCAGGGAGCACACAGTGAGGTTGAGTTCCCCTACTGATTTGCCCCTGATCGGTCTGGTGACCGATCTGGCTCACTGTGGAGATCGTTCTGGAGAACGATCCAGCTTCGCGAGTTCCTCACTAAGATCAATCAAGACGGAGCCTGATCAGTCTGGTCATGATCTGATCGGTCTGGTGACCGATCAGGAGGCTCCCTGATCGGTCCGGCAAACGATCAGGAGGTTTGGACTGCGAATCTCAGAAATCACCTGGAATCGGTGTGGATCGGTCCAGTGAACGATCCATAACCTGGGATCAGTCTGGTGATCGGTCCAAGAGAGTCCCAAAGAAATCGCGATTTCTGATTGAGCGTTGGGGATCGATCAGGACTAAGCCTGATCGGTCTGAACCCATCCCGATCGGTCTGGTGACCGATCAGGAGACCCTCTGATCGGTCCGGTGATCGATCACTTTAATTCAAAATGCACTATCTGACGCTCTGATCACGTCTGAACATATCCGATTCTCTGCGCTTAACATCTGATATATGATTTGCTGTGTGATATGCTGCTCTAACACACTGATTAAGTAGCAAGTGATTCAAACACTCAAGGAGGGTTAATGGGAGGCTTTCCTTGGAGCAGGTTTGTTTGTTTCTCCTTCTCAGGTTTCAACGGCAACTGGGGCAGCTGGCGATTGACGGAGACTCTGCTGAAGAGGAGGTCTTCAGTGGACTGAGTGCTCAGGGAGGTCAGGAGGTTCAGGATGTGCTCAGAGGATGCTGATGGAGCTTGGGATGAAGCAGAAGCTTAAGACAAAGTGGATACAGAGGAGCGACGGAAGACAGACAGAAAAACGAGTGAAGTTTTTGCTGTGGGCTGCGCTTGCGCTCTCCGTGACTTTGTGTTTGAGCTTTGTTGTTACATCTTTGTGAGCTTGTCTTCTCCTCTGTGCTTAACTTGTATCTTCTTGAGATCACTTGTAGAGAGGTTTCCCCACCGAGAAGGAGGCTGCTACTATCTGGAGTTCATCGGGGCTTGATCTGCCGACGATCAAGGGATCGCCCACCTCACGGGCACGCCAAGGAGTAGGGGCAAGTTATCCCCGAACCTTGTATATCGAGGTGTTAGCGTCGGTTTGCTTTCCCTTTGTGTTGTGCTTGCTGTTCTTTATTTTTGCTTCTGTGTTTTTGTTTCCGCTGCTACTAATCTGATCACGCATAGAAAGATTTCAAAGAGCAAGAAATTATGTCTAGCTATATTCACCCCTCCTAGCCATCCGGGTTCCAACAAGTGGTATCAGAGCAAAGGGCTCTGTCCAAACGGCTTAACATCCAAGAGCTTACAACAAAATGGCTTTGAGTGAAGGTTTCAGCACTAACAGACCACCTTTCCTTGATGGATCTGATTTTTCATATTGGAAGTCAAGAATGGAATTTTATTTGAAAACAAACATGAGCATGTGGTTTGCTGTCAAGAAAGGTTTTTCCACTCCTAAAGATGCTGAGGGAAAAGAGATGGACTACTCAAGTTGGTCGGCAGATCAAATCCGGAAAGGTGAAGCCGATGCGAATGCGGTGGTAACTTTGCAATGTGGGTTGACCAAGGACCAACTAATCAAGGTTGGTCCCTTCACAAGTGTTAATGACCTATGGAGCAAGATAGATCATTGAGCTTCATGAAGGCACTCAAGACACCCGGACTGCCAAGAAGGACCTCCTTCTCAGCCAACTCCAAAATCTGTCCATGGAAGAGAATGAAACTGTAAGTATACTCCATGGACGATTCAAAGAAATCCTCAACGGTCTCCACTCCATTAATGAGAAGGTAGAGAACCGAGATCTTATAAGGTATGTCCTCAAAGTTTTTCCTAGGAATGCCTTGTGGTCATCCATGGTGGATGCTTACATGGTGTCCAACGATTTATCTTTTGTTAAGTTAGAAAATCTATTTTGTGAAATGGAACTACATGAGATATCTAACAAAAGTTCAAAAGAGAAAGGTATTGCTTTAGTGGCAGGTGACAACAAGAAGAAGAAGAAGAAGGGGAAGAAGAAGGAGAAGGAAGTCTCTTCATCTTCATCCTCATCCGAGTCCGAGGAGGAGGGCAATTGGTCTTCTTCCTCCGAGATGGCCAACTTTGTTAGAAGGATGATGAGGAAGAGCCGGCGCCTCAAGGGTAAAGGTAACCCGAGTGAAGTTAAAATTGATAAGTTTAATGTTACTTGTTATGAGTGTAGCAAGAAAGGACATTACAAGGATGAATGTCCAAAGTTAAAGAAGAAGAAGGACAAATCAAAGAAGAAAAGGAAGGCCTTGAGGGCCACATGGGATGAATCGTCCTCTAGTTCATCCGAATAAGAGAAGGAGGAGAAGTACACTCATCACCGTGCCCTCATGGCCATAGAGGATTCAAATGAAGAGAAGAGTGGAGACGAATCAAGCTCCTCAACTGCACCTTCATCATCTTCGGATGATGAAGAGGTAATATCTCCCGAGCTAGATAAGTGCTATAGAACCATTGCATGTCTAGCTAGATTGCTTAAAAAAATCCAATAACAAAGTTAAATTGTTGAAATTGGAAGTAGAAGAATTGAAATCCTCTAGGGTGGAGGATATTAATGATTTTTATGAGAAATCCTCTAAGGATGAGGTAATTGATGTTATGCATGATAAGTTCCTTGAAAATGAAAATAAGGACTTAAGGAGCGAAATTGAAGATCTCAAGAATGTTTTTGAGAAGTTTTCAACTAGCTCCAAAACTTTAGATATGATTCTAAATTCGCAAAAGGCGGTTTATAACAAGGTTGGTTTAGGTTACCAACCTAAAGAACCTAGTGTCATATCCTTAATGTCAAGAACCCAATTTAGAGCACAAAATAATTTTAGGGTTCAAAAGGTTAGAAAGAAAGTGACTAAGGTATGGGTGCTTAAGTCCTTCATTATTGATGCCTTAGGTCCCAAAATTTGGGTACCTAAAACCTCTATCTTTAGAATTGTGTAAGCATTATTTGAGGGGGAGCATCTATCAACATGAGTGATTGATATTTGGTGCTCCAAACTCATAGTCATTCCTAGTTAGAAATGTGCTTACCATTTCCTCAAATTCACATGAATAGTTTAAGTTGACATCATAACTTGCCCTTGTCATGGATTGCCTAGGACAATTGGTTTAAAGTTGCATTTTAATTTTTCTACAAGTTATATGCCTTATCTCAAGAACATGAGCATGCTAAGGAAAACATCAAGGAACACGATTGCATATACAATATGAATGTATGCTAAAGAACAAGTATGGAGTTGAGTAGTTGAAGCAAACATGTTATAGACATACATTAAATTGATCAAAATTTAGAAATTTGATCATGTGTTGATACTCACTTGTTACAAGCATGTTTCGGAATTTACTCATATATTGATGCTAACATGATTCAAGAAAGCCAAAATTTTCTTGTATGTCATGATCTTATTGTTTGGGTGATTAACATTAATCTATGATATGCTAATTCTGGTTAAGAACAAGTATGGACACATTAGTTAGTACTAACTTGAAAATCACTATGAAAATCTCACAATACATGATTAGACAAAGAACATGAGCTTAAGGTCTAGGGTTAATGCTTTCTTTGTATCAAATTCATATTCCATGACTTGTTTGTTTTCTCAATGATCATGCTTTTACACAAACCTATTTTTGGTATTATCTTAAATCCATAGAAATTCTTGATCTTAAACCCATAGAAATCCTTGATCTTTAGTTTGAAGGACACAAATCATCTTGTTTGCTATGGTTAAGAGAAATGAATTGTGTTTAATGGAATTCTGTCTTGGATTAAATCTAATTGAATTAGGATTTAGAAGTGTTTTAGAATTCCTGAACTTTCAGAGTTTCTGAACTGTCGTCTGTATCAGACCTGATCGGTCCACCGACCGATCAGGACTCACCCTGATCGGTCTGGTGACCGATCAGGAATCATACTGATCGGTCTGGTGACCAATCAGATCAACACTGATCAGAGGTATCCGACTACTCCTCAGTCCGATCTCCTCTTCATCAAATTGTATCAGTGTAATGATCATACCACACACAAATCTGATACAATCCGTTTACAATTGAAACATATTTGATCACCCATTGGTACAAACCTGGTACTAAGGGAGCACAAAATTATTCAAGTGATACAAACCTGGTACTTAATAGTGATTTGATACAAACCTATGTTAGAATGTTCAAATTCATAAGAAAGGGTTTGTTGAGTCATGACTCTTGTTCTTAATGTTGTGTTTCAAAAATTTTTCTTAAATGACGAATATCAATAGAGTCCTCTCTCCTGTTATGGGATGTAAATTGTTAATGCAGTTTGATCAGGAACGTATCAGAGTTTCCGAAATTTTTCTGAAATTTGATCGTTCATAGATAAATCAGAAATTTTTCTGTATCGATCATCAGTCTGATGGAACTGCGATAAGTGTTGTCATATGATGCATATACATTGTTGCCATGATACATTTATGGTATATGTCTCTCATATGCAATTCCAAAATCACCCTTTGACTTACTTGTCATATGAAACATATACATGTTTGACCATGATATAATTCTGTATATGTTTTCATGTGCAATTCAAAACTTAACCTTGATTATTTTGGATTTAGGGAGAGACCCGTGTTTGAGGGGGAGGTATGTTTAAACTTAATAACCATACCCTTTTCGATGTTTGACAAAGGGGGAGAAAATAGTTGATTAAGTTTAGGGTTATTGTATGGGGAGGACTTTGATTCTCTTACGATAATTGAACTGCCTTCAATTGATCATTAATGCCTAAACTTAAATCGGGTTGTCAAACAACAAAAAGGGGGAGATTGTTGATGCAGTCTGATCCTGATTGTTGTTTTGGTGTTGACAACGATTTAAGTTTTGATTTAAGTTTGGTTGAACGAATTGGGATTAATTCCTAGTCGGGGACTGGGCACAAAGTCCTGATTTGGAGGGTCAGGTCCTAGCCGGGAGGGCTAGGTTGATGGAAATCTCGATGAGTGAAGCCGGGTCCTGGTGAGTGAAGCCAGGTGATGGAAATCCCGGTGAGTGAAGCCGGGCCCTGGTGAGTAAAGCCAGGTGATGGAAATCCAGGTGAGTGAAGTCGGGCCCTGGTGAGTGAAGCCGGGCCCTGGTGAGTGAAGCCAGGTGATGGAAATCCCGGTGAGTGAAGCCGGGTCCTGATGAGTGAAGCCAGGTAATGGAAATCCCAGTGAGTAAAGCCGGGTCCTGGTGAGTGAAGCCAGGTGATTGAAATCCTAGTGAGTGAAGCTAGGTTGAAACCCTGGTGAGTGAAGCCAGGTCCTAGCTTGGAGGGCTAGGTTAAAGTCCCAGTGAGTGAAGCTGGGCATGACACGAGTCAGAGAAGGGCTGGAGGCTTGTTCTCGTGACTTAGAGTGCATTTGGACTTGCCTGGATCGGTCTGGTGACCGATCAGGGAAGTTGGCACAGTGCTCCTTCGTGGATCGGTCTGGTGACCGATCAGGGAGTATGCGTTTCACCCACTGCCTGGCTCCTGATCGGTCTGGTGACCGATCAGGGAGCACACAGTGAGGTTGAGTTCCCCTGCTGATTTGCCCCTGATCAGTCTAGTGACCGATCTGGCTCACTGTGGAGATCGTTCTGGAGAACGATCCAGCTTCGCGAGTTCCTCACTAAGATCAATCAGGACGGAGCCTGATCGGTCTGGTCATGATCTGATCGGTCTGGTGACCGATCAGGAGGCTCCCTGATCGGTCCGGCAACCGATCAGGAGGTTTGAACTGCGAATCTCAGAAATCGCCTGGAATCGGGGTGGATCGGTCCGGTGATCGATCCACAACCTGGGATCGGTCTGGTGATCGATCCAGGAGAGTCCCCAAGAAATCGTGATTTGTGATTGAGCGTTGGGGATTGATAAGGACTAAGCCTGATCGGTCTGAACCCATCCTGATCGGTCTGGTGACCGATCAGGAGACCCTCTGATCGGTCCGGTGACCGATCACTTTAATTCAAAATGTACTGTCAGACGCTCTGATCGCGTCTGAACATATCCGATTCTCTGCGCTTAACATTTGATATATGATTTGCTGTGTGATATGCTGCTCTAACACACTGATGAAGTAGCAGGTGATTCAAACACCCAAGGAGGGTCAATGGGAGGCTTTCCTTGGAGCAGGTTTGTTTGTTTCTCCTTCTCAGGTTTCAACGGCAATTAGGGCAGCTGGCGACTGACGGAGACTCAGCTGAAGAGGAGGTCTTCAGTGGACTGAGTGCTCAGGGAGGTCAGGAGGTTCAGGATGTGCTCAGAGGATGCTGATGGAGCTTGGGATGAAGCAGAAGCTTAAGACAAAGTGGATACAGAGGAGCGACGGAAGACAGACAGAAAAACGAGTGAAGTTTTTGCTGTGGGCTACGCTTGTGCTCTCTATGACTTTGTGTTTGAGCTTTGTTGTTACATCTTTGTGAGCTTGTCTTCTCGAGTGTC